>VZUI01031089.1:0-37984 GCA_013401135.1 Cettia cetti | reverse complement strand
TTTAAGATGCCAAGCCAGTTAGTTACTGAACAACTGGAAAAGACAATGGCTTGGCCAGCTGAAGGTAATCCCCTCTTGATTAAACAATGCCCTTCTCCTTACCAAGAGTCCAAGGGTCAAAGCAGACCCTACTGGCTTGGAAGGAGGGGTCCAAAGAGTAATTTACAGGGTTTAAAATATAACACAGTATGGTAATGTAGTGATTCTTATAGGCTGTATGTAAATGCTATAGGATTTGTATCTTGTACTAGATTGGTTAGTGTAAATTAGAATATTCAGTATAGAATAAGATTTAATGTATTGTAACGGGAACTTCAGTCACTTCATTTCCCCCTCTTTGTCTCTCTCCTCTTCGTGTCTCTCTCTTTTCTCTGTGCTTCTTCATCTTGCTCTTCCTCTCTTTGTCTCTCTCTCTTCTTCGCTCCCTTTTCGCTCTTCTCTCTCTCCTCTCTCTCTCCCTGGGGCCTGCTCCGAGCTGTGCCTGGCAGCTCTCAGCAGGGCCCCTTCACCCATGACCCTTGCAATAAACTGCATGCTCTAAGACCAGCCTGGACTCCAGAGATCTCTCGTCCCATCTCCACCGTCCCAGTCTACTCTCACACACCTGCTGGTTTAAATTTCAACACTGTGGTTTTGATAACCCTGTTTGCTTAGTTCATCCTCTGTAACCATTGGTATGTATGAAACAGGAAACTAAAAAAAAGAATTGCTGAATACACACCACAGACCACACTCTGTTTTGTGCCATTCTTTATCAGATAAGCAAACTTTCAAGGCTCATTGTCTACCATTTTGTAGATAAGCTACTCTGCAGAGAAATTACACCCATTAGAAACATATGGTAATTTGGCTTAGAATGGACTTCAGGAGGTCGCTTCTCCAATCTCCTTAAAGCAGGGCTGGCTCTGAGGTCAGACTGAATTACTGAAGATCTTATCCAGCTGGGACTTGAAAATATCCAAGGATGAAGTTTGCACAACCTCCCTGGGCAAGCTGCCCCACTGCTTGACTGTTGTCACAGGAAAAAAAGCTTTTTCTTTATATCTGATCAGAATCTCTTGTGTTTCTACTGATGCCCATTTTTTCTTCATCCTGCCACCATGGACCCCAGAAGGAGTCTCCTTCTTTTCAATGACCTCCTCACAGGAGGGCTGCAATCAGATCTCTCAAGCAATCCCTTACTTTCCCCTTCATCCTTTCCAGTGTACATTTAAATGTCATAGGTTAGTATCTTCAGCCAAGTTGTGGCAAGCCTATGTTCATTCCTGCCCATGCTCAGACACACAGAGCACAGCCAATCTGGGGTACCAACTTTGCAAGGCAGAACCTGTGTCTGCACTGATGAAAAGCACTGGTGCAGAACCCACCACTCTAATCTTCACAGCGGCTTCGCTTGAGGTAAACCAGATCTGCTGTTATTGGAACAGTGAAAAGGAACGGTCTAACCAGGCTGTGATTGAAGGAAACCTCCTGTCCCTTCCTCTTGGCAGCCTCCAAGAGCACTACTGCTGCCTGAGCCGTCTTTCAGATGAGCTACAGGCAAAAGATACTTCCTTAGTGTGAGGAGCAGAATGGCAACTTGCTGTGAGTACAGCTAAGCTGCCCCAGACAGTGAATGGATGGAGAAGTGCACTGAGGCTACAGCTGCCCTGCACAAACACTGTCACACCAATGTGGATGTAAAGCTGTGGTAGAAGAGGAAAGTGCTTTATTAGCGCTGCCTCAGGGCTGGAAGGGCTTCTTTTCAGGCAGTGGTAACGTCTGGAAAACTGAGCAGATGTGCAAGCTGTTGATTGTGTTACTGTATGCTCTCTCAGAAGTATTTTTACCTAATATAAAGCTTAAGTTAACTGTCTGGGCATAACATACATAATGCATAACTGGGCAGCAATGCTACAACTGCTAAACTGCAGGTACATGTGCAGGGCAGGTCCCAGGAAATGTCCTGGGATTAACTCTGTGCCTTTGCTTTGGGAAGAAGGAGAGTTTTGCTTATGTGAGACACTGAAGGGTGGCCATTGACCTCCAACTAACTGAACACACCCAAACATGTCTGTTTCTGTTGACACGTGTTGCATTTTCTCTGCTTTCTGCAAGCCCAAAGGAGTAATGAGGAGGAGGAAAGAGCTGATTTAGCATTGCCTGACAGAATCAAGAGCAACTACCAGAACCCATCAAGGCTTTTCTCAGCTGCAGAAAGCGTGAAGAGAGTGTTTTGACAATGTGCCACAGGCAGACAGGATCCTGCTTTGTGTTATGTTGTGAATAAATAGTGCCTGGCCGTGTCAAGAGTTTATGCAGGGTTTTCAGGACCTGCTGAGGGTCTGTTACTGAAGAGTTTCTTTTACTTCTCTGAACTGTATAACAAATTAAATATAGCACACAGTTTTACTGTGCCATAATAGGAATCAGAGCAGGACATAACAATTAAAAGAACAGGAAAAAACTTGAAAAAGAACAGGCAAAATGGAGACTGTGTGAGAGACAGATCAGAACAGTCCTGCTCAGGCTATGGGGATGTGAGGCTGCTCTCTGGTGTCCAGAGGGGAAGGACACAAGCTCTGAGAGCTTGGGGTTATTTGGGTTATTGGAGCACTGGGCACTTCTCACATACCAGGCATAGAGATCCCATAAGTGATCCTTCCTCTCCAGAAACAAGGCTATTTTTTCAAAAACTTGCCCCAGCAAATGTCTCTGTTTCCCCACCTGTGCCAAGCCCAGCAAGGGCAGTGTGGTCTGGGACCTACCTGTCTGCCACCATATGGTCAGATGTGTAGATCACACCTGACCAGATCATCTTCTGCGCAGGACCAAACCATCTCTTTGTTATTTTTTTTCTTTTCCCCCATTCTCAGGCTCAGGTTTGTTTCTGAGCAGTAGTTATCAAGACAGGCCACTCCAAATCATTGTTAAATTTGATTATTTTGGTTCAAGAGCTCTGGGTTCAAAATTTGATTATTTGGTTCAAGAGCTTTTAGAGTTGGGGGCTCAGCAGTGCATTTAGGCTCCTCCTTTGGTGGGTGGACTCACCTGCCATCCTCTCCACTGCAGTAAGACCACCAACACTTCCTGTGTGTGGAAGATGTCTTATCCTGAGAGCACAAATTAAACTGCTCTTCCTAGAAACGTACAAAAGTTAAACCACATTCACTCGCTAATAACGCTGAAGTTGTGCCAGAGTTGTGCCTGCGCCAGGATAAATCAGCACTGAAAGCTGAGAGGAGCGTTGTTTGCCAGCTAGGCTGGTGAGCTACTTCAAAACCAAGTGTTTGAGCCAACACATGCCAGTTTTACCCTTCCCACTGCTGCCAAATGACTTGCTTAAGATGTGGCATTTCAGAAGAAGAAGCAGACTTATGTGGTTTTGGTGCTGTAATAGATTTATGAAGAATTCTTCCTGAAAAAGCATGTAACCTGAAAACCTAGTTGCAGGATTGCTTGGAGGATTCCTTGGACCTTCTCCATGCTTTGGGTGTTCCTTCTGTATGTATTTAGTTTGACTTAAATTTGCATTGTCTATTCTTTCTATTTTTGTTTCCCTTTTGTTTCTATTTCTGTTTTAAAAAAAGCATCTTTGGAATGGGTGTTGTTTTTGAACACTCTCTGCTGCAAGGTTTGTTGCTGAGAGATCATGGCTAAAGGCTGTGAGATCCTGAGAGTTTGGATGCTGCCTCAGTAAAGCAACAATACAAATACAGCTCTGTGGCCAGACCAAGAGAAAATACCGCAGGTTTAGTCTTTGCTTTCAAGAGTGGGCTGAGTAAGAAACCATAAAAATAATTTGTAGGACGTATGCTGTGTTTTAAAACACAATTTGTTGGTTTTGCATTTTTTGTTATCAGAAAAAAGCTGTCATTCACCTCTCTTGAATATTATTTTTAAGCCTTGCATAGCAGCACATGTAATCTCCATGAGCTGACAACTACAGGACACCAGTTCTACAGGAACATGGGGAATACTTAGCATTGACTGCTGTACTCTGGAGCAGGTAAATGTGGCAGCAGTTCACATTGCCTTGCTTTGCTGAGAGCTTGCAGATACAGAAGGATGTCACAGAATCTCTTGTAATGTACCTCAAGGGCTGCCCATCCCTGCCCTGCATCATAGCACCAAGTGTGAGAGAGGGACCAGGGCTTTTCCTGGCTTTACCTTTCCCCCCAGCAGTGCTGCAGTATTATCCCCTCCATCAGCACTGCTGTTTCCCTGCTATATTCTCTTTTTGCCCACTATCCCTTCTATCCAAACAGCATTCCCATCTCTCCAACAGTGCCTGCAGCGCTTCCTTCCGTGGCAATCTGAGCTGAGCCAAGAAATTTCCTTCTCTGAGATGCAACCCGAGGTCAGCACAAGCCCTTTTTATTTTGAGCTGAGACTTTAACTGGCCAGGAATCTGTTTGCTGAGAATGGTAGCAGAAAGAGAAGTCTTTCCAAAACGTGTGAGAAATATTAATGCAGAATACTGGCTGCTAAAATGCCCTTTTACAGGCTTCTTTCTTTCCTCTGATTAGAGAGCAGTGAGCCCTTTCTTAGCCCTAAAGTTAGTTTTTATAAAGAATTCCTTTTGTAGGCCTAGGGTGGTGTTTAACACTTCAACAGCAGAGCTAAGGCATGGCAGCATCGCTGCGGTGGTGCCGGTACCCAGCACAACATGCACTGGAGCAGCTGAAGGACACTGCGGTTGTGCCTCTGAAAGTGCTTCCAGTCCACTTGTCAGGAGGTTTTCTGGCACAGCTGAAAGCAAGGCAACAGGCAGCAAGCTCTGTCAGTAGGACTTCAGGGATGTCAGCCTGGCCTTTGGCATTATAATCACTTGTAAAGATTATTACTACTTTAATCAGGGGTATGAACTTTTCTTGTTTGCATGAGGTTTTCTTTTGCAGAGGCATCCTGCCAGGAAAAGCCACAAATATTCTGTATAAACATCCTGACATCATTATAGTTTATTTCCCTCCCCAAATGGAAGTGCACTTATGTCACCATTAAATATTTACTGTTCTGAAGTTTACTAGTTTAAAAGCATTAGAGCGAAAGCAATGCATTAACAAGCACAAGGGTGAAGTGGCTTCAGGAGATCCAGAATTGCTTTTTATCCTAATTTTCTGTTCCATAAGAATAGCAAGCACTAAAGACATTCACCATCACTGTGGCCATAGGAGCCAGGCTCAGTCTTTAAATAAAAAGATGTCTTCTGTGACTTATTTTGAGTGAAATATTGGTGGGGCACCCTCCCAGAGGGTTTGCTGTCCCTCAGCAGACTGCACTTGCTATGGTTATGTTGACAAACGTGTCTACCCTAGCCAGTAATGAAAAGACATTATAAAATTCATTGCAAATATCCCCTTGATTTTAGGAGATGTTTGATGCAACACACATGATTGTGGGAATCCTAATAACAGTGTGGGGTCTTATCACCCTGCTGCAGACCTTGCTACATGAAGGAGAGTCAATCCCACCTTAAACATAACTTATTTCTCTTGGCTGCTGCCAAAAGAAGCCCAGAATGCCTGGCTCAAATATCCACATCATTGTGGGAGGCCTGGAGGCTGGGCCAGATAAACCTCAAGGGAAACCAGCATCAAATTTCAGACAAACAAGGTCAGGCAAGCAGATACACAGACCTTGTCTTAAGCCTTGAGCAAGGTTGAAGAGTATGAAAAGACTCGAGTTTTCAACTCTTAGAGTTAAAAGACTTCAACTCTTAGAGAAGAGTGTGGAAAAGAAAACTGGGGGAAAAAAAGCTCATTTAATTAGTCATTACAGGAACAGGGATCTGCAGAACTGGAGATGAAAAATGTGATATTTCATATGGCTCATGCATGAGTGTGCCAGTGAATCACTTCATCACAGCTTTTCTTCAGCAGCAGCAGAAAGCAGAGATGTAAAAATTAATCTGAGATAGTAGAATTACTGGTTTGCCAACCACACAGAAGAGCCATAGATTATGGCTATTTAAATCATATTAGAGTTATAAATGTCTCTGATAAAGTAATTGCATTCTTTAGTAACATATATATATAATGCTGATTACTTACCCTGTGTTGAGGAAGGTGTTTCTTGCTTCTGGTGAAAGATATGAAGAGTAAGGTGGATAACTCTCTTGGAAAATGAGATATTTGGCTTTCTTTCAATCAATATTGCTGCTATTTAATCAGTAATAAGAAGACAGAGCTCAGTTGACTTACCAGCCACCTTACCCCTACCAAAAAAAGTGGAGTTTTAATACAGTAAAAACGCTTATAAAAGGTCTGATGAAGATATAATCAAATTCAATGTGAGCACCCTTGGTGCTTCCTGTCTGCAAATGACACAGTTTGACATTGCTTCTGTCAACCCATCCTTCACTGGGGATGAAGCTAGGACAAAGAGAACTTCCATTAAAGTCACAGAAGTCTCAAACCATGAAAACTTCTCAGTACCAGCTTACTAACCCCCCAGAAAGGCTGGATAAAGACGAAGGCTGTTGGTATAGGTCTTGTTTTAACACCTGAGAGCGATAACTCCATTTATTTTTGACTTCTAATGACTGCAATTTGTTTTGCAGTAAATCTGTCATTGGTTTTCATTAAACAAAGATCATCTAAGGAAAAAAACAAAACACCAAAGTTTAAAAATTTTATGACCCTTTATCATCAGTAACATACTAAAATTGGTATCGCACATGCCCCTTTAAGTGATATTTCTCCAGCCATCCTGTTGCAAATTGAGACAAAGCAGGGCCTTGCTCCTCTGGCTGTCTGCTTAAAATGACACTGCCAAAAATACTTACAGCAACAAGACTTAGCTGGGAGTCCAGTTTGTCATCTAATACCAACAATCATGTCATTGTTTTACACTTGCTTTTTCCTGATGCTCTGCATAGGGTGGCCAGATCCTTCTCTGTTCCCCATTTTGAGGGCAAGATGTGGCATCCCTAGGGTCAGTGGTGCTCCTTGTGAAATACAGTTGTCCCTCAATAGTTACTGTGGCTTCTATGGTAATAAAAATAATTCAGAAATAAGCCTTATCTTTAAGGATAGAGTTTACTTTGTTCAGACCTCCCAGGTAGGGCACATGTGGTTCTCTGATGTTCAATTTTGACTCATCTACAGCTACTTTTTGTCTCTGTGGTCACTGGAAGAATGTATGAGGAGATTTCATTATACAACTGGAACAAAAAAATCTCATCTTCCTAACGAGATTTACTTTCACCTCACAGCTTGGCAGCATCCCTCTGGTTTGATTGCCATGTGAGTGTCTGCTACATTAATCACGCTGCTCCCCAGCCTGCACAGTGCACCCAGCTCTGCTCTGCTCAGACCACTGTGCGTGCCTGGCCCTGCTTCCAGCAGCTTTCTGGATGTGCCTTCTGTTGGCCTTCAGCCTGCGTGGTGTGTCACTCTGTACAATGGATGCAGCACTTAGGTGAAGCAGAAAGTGTTTACTTTCTCCTTCTGTGCTTTGGCTCTCAGCCAGGTGTATCGAGCAACCAGACTTACAGCGACCACCTCGCTCCTTAAATCCCCCTTTCCCAGGTAGCTTTTCTGGGACTATCACAGCAGCAGTGACTCACTGGCATCTTCTTGTCCCTCAGTTCCCTTTGCTCATGAGCAAAAATTCTTCACCAGAACCTGTTTTCTCTGTAGCAGGACCTCGTTCAGCTGACTGCACAGTGAACTGGCACTGCCTCTGACAACAGCACAACAGACACACACTCTCATCTCCCCAACAGCTATGGGTCTGTAAATCTGGCTATTATCCTCTGTTAACAGTGTCTCCCTGGTGATCTCTTCCCATGTGGTTTCACAAGGATGAGGTTTCCTCTCTGTACCTGGAGATGCTCTACCTGCCATGCCACTGGTTCATCACCACGGCCATGGTCTGCAGGCTTGTGCTGGCTGTGGTTTCTGCCCAGGTGCTTTCCTGCCCAGAGCAGCAGCTGATATTTGTCTGTCTGGTGTCCGTATGGAGTGGCCTGGTGGCTGTTCCCATCTTCTCCTCACTCTGCCTGCTTTTGTTTCTCCTGGGGTTTTATCTCCACATGCTTGGCTTATTAAATTCTTGCTTGCTTTTCTACTTCTCCCTCTCATTTGGGTTTATGTTTAGCTTTCTGATGTTTGGAAGAAAGAGTTGATACTTGGCTGGAAAGAGGCCAGGAGGGAACTGGAGGTTGTTGGACCAGTTGGAGAAGAGTTCAGTTCATCAAAGGAACAAGGAGGCGAAGTTGCCACTTCCAGAGGGGTAGAGGAACACAGCAAGGATTTCCCTACCCCTTCAACCTAATCTTCTGTAACTCAGATGCCTCCCTCAGCAACTGTACTTATTAAACCCTAGTTAATGACGTCTTGGTGGTTTGAAGGGCACTCTCCCAACCTGCCCACTCACTGCCATGTAATGATAATTTTGACTACTGATTATCTTTAACAACACTAATTACTAGTCAGGGATGGCAGCATTGCTTAAAATGATTAAAAAGTTGACATACCTTCATTCCTTCTCTCCTTTCAGGGAGAAGAGAAAAGCAAGCCTTTCATTAAAGTGCTAAAGACCACTTTAATGATAAAGAAGGAACAGAAGAAGAAATAGTGTGAACTGAATCTGGACTAACTCAGATGGGAAGCTCAGGTGATATTTGCAGCTATAGCCATGGGCAGTTTGCACCAGCATATTCCCTATTCCTCTGAGGTCTTCAGTGTACCTGCACTACAAGGGTTCTTAACCTGCCCCAACTCTTTGTTAAGTTGGTTTAGCTTCTGCCTGCAAATTACTGAATTGTAGTATAATTGATTTAAGGAAGGGTTAAATTGGGTTAAATACATCTTCATTATGTACTCTTATGGCTTTAATTAGGTCAATTTAAAATCAATTTAGAAAAGTTGCACTGACTGGTTTAGTTAATGTAGATCAGAGTCTAAATAGGATGAAAGAGCACAATAATTCAGTCAGTCATCAATTGATCATTTTTTATGGCCAGATATCAGATGGTCTAAATTTATGATTTTGTTAAGCCCAGCTGTGCTGGAGCATACATGTGTGCTGGGAATTTATTGAGCTGAATTTAAAACCAGCTTTTTCCACCATGCTGCCTTAGACTCCAGCCTGGCTGGGTTTGGTCTCCTTGTTTCTGAGGGGAGGTTTGCTAGAGGTGTGGCCAGCAGCCACAGAGTCAGCAGCCTTAGCAGCAGCCTGTAATTCTGCACAGCCCTCACCTGGCTCCACCAGGACACTTGCTGAAGCAAGAACCACCCTGCCTTGTACACTGCCAACAGCCTGATGGCACAGTTAGTTGGTGAGGGTCAGACCTGTGGCCTAAAGCAGCCTTATGGTCTTTAAGAAGGGGACGTAGAGGAAAGCACTTCCAGAATCACCTGCACTTCGCTGGCTGCTGGTGGATCCAGAGGCAGGGAGGACCATCACATAGTTCTAAATTGCTCTAAATTCAGCTCTCTACTGCAAGGGATAACCCAGCACCTCAACCATGAAACCTAAACAGAAAGAATAATAGTTCAGACTGAAGGAAAGGGAGAGACCATTTGTTCCACCTCCTGCTTCAAACCAGGATTAACTATAGCAATGGCATTTCTGAGTAGCTAAACCTGCCAGAAAGGAGATGAAAGTGATGGAAAAGGGAAGCTGTGAGGGCCACTGGGGCTCGTCTCCCAGCCCAGCAGCCTGGACAAGGAGGTCAGTGAAGTAACAGGCTGCACTGAACTCTAGGCCAGGGCAAAATCAGAGTGGTCATCAAGGGGCAGGCTCAGAAAACCAGGAATCCCCATGGCTGGCTACAAGGGTAGCCATGGTAACATGGTCACATTCCCCAGAAACAGAAAGGGAGAAAGGCAGCACATCTCAGCACAGAGACGCCCTGCTGAAAGCTCATCTTCCCCCCAAAAAGTAGCAATTTGGGGAACAAAGATACAGTTCCTTGTGTTTCAACACTGTCAGTGTCAATGGCCAAAGACTAAAAAAATATAAAGAAAATATTGAAGCAACCTCTCTGCTTAAAAGATTTGGGGGTTTTGTGGTGGTACAAGGCACAGGTACTGCATTTGGCTTGGCTAGGGTGTGGCAGGAGCTTCTCCCTGACACCACTGTTGTGCAGATGAGCAGTGTTATAAAATGGAAACTCTTGTTAGTGTGTATTGGGTGAAATGATATTGCCCTGAACCAGTTAACTGTGCCAGTATCAAACAACTGTAAGACACCACCATAAAGTTGGCCTGATGTCTCCTCACCATAGCTTCAAACAGCCACACACAACTGGCTCAGGCACAGGGTTTCACCTGGCAACCCCAGAAAAATACCTACATTGGGTCTAGTCAAAAATGTCCATAGCCCAGTATAACTTTCCAACAGTGCCATTAAAAAGCAGGGCAGGGAGAGGGTGATCCTTTCTCTGTTTTTATTTCCCTGACCTTGGCCATAAGTGATGGAAGGATTTCCTGAAGCAGAGGCTGAGATGACCAGGCCTGTGGGCCCCAGAGCTCCTGAGGAATTCCCCCTTCAGAATTTTCATCACTGACAGATCTTGTGGCAAGAATATCCTTGGTTTAATGGTTGCTGGGTGTGAAATGGTTTCCCTTTATGCAGTTAAAGCTGTTTCTTGCCAACATCCTCCAAAGGCAAAGCCTGGAGTGTCTGGGTGAGAGCCCTGGTGCAGGTGCTGGGGTGGAGGATGTTCAAAGGGCAAGGATTGAGTTCCATGTATTCAGCAGCTGTAATAGTCTGTGTGGGAAAGGAATGGGAATTTGGGAAATCATTCACCTGACACTTGGGCCAAAGCATGAATGAGCTGCAGGGGAAGTGAGAGGTTGTCGCTGTGGTGCACCCATCTGCCTTGGGCTGGGCATTTCAAATCAAATCTGGAACTGGGGAGGGAAGCCAGAATATCCCAGGTCAAATTTTTCATGATTTTTCAGGTGAGTGTCTTTTCACTGAATGCCGACATATCAGAGAAGGATACACCTTATAGATAGTCAATAATTAAACATTAACCCAGAACTGGTGATTTTGAATTCTCAGCCAAGTAAGTGTTTGGGAAAAATACTCAGTGTGATTTTTATCTCTCCTCTCTTGGTGGTTGGATCAACTTGTTCTCCACCCCCAGGCAAACTTTCCAGCTGCAACATTTAAACCTCATCATGAATCACATTTTCCATAGCTTTCCATCACTCAGATGTCTCTTTTCCAATGCAAAGCTCTGGTTTTCCATCCTTAGCAGAGCCAGAAAAGCCACAGCATTAGTCTCTCCAAGGAAATTCCTCCTTTGCCCCTTAGTCAATTTGGATTTAAAGGCACCCACATGTGCAGTGCCATGAGGACATCAGTCTCAGGTGCTTCAGAACTGCTCATTCCCAGCCTTGCAAAGGCACCCTGAATAAACTGTCTTGTTGCACAGAGTGTCAAAACAATTGAGCTGACAGGTGTTCTGGCAAATTTCAAGATTATTTGCATAGAATTATTGCTCTGCAAAGAAATCAGTGTGATTAACTTCTTCATTACTGGGAAGACTTATTTATTTGTATGTATATGCATAACATGCTCAGAGCTGCACAGTTTGTTTAAAGCTGAATCACTGGGTCCAATGCTTCTATTCTGATTTCCTCAGGAATATTATTTGCATCTTAATCTTCCATGAAAAGTTGAAGTGATGCATCAAAAAATATCTGTATTGATCTACATATCTACATGCACTTAGACCATAGTTTGGAGATAACCTGTTATGCTTTTTGCTAACAAAAAGGGACCACATTGAGAATTTTAAAATAATTAATTTTAAAAAGAGGAAGGATCCATGAGAAGACAGTGTGTGTCTCTTCTAAGTGCCATAAGGTAGGGTTTGTATCTCAGCTTAGGGGCAGGGCTTTTAAAAGTAGCATGGTGCAGTACAAATAGCCCATCATTGTCCTCACTATATTCCTAAGCCTGAGTGCAAACTGCCTGATGTTTCAGAGCTGGCACCTGGCAGAATCCAACCATGAAGTGTCACTGGAGAAATTCTCAACTGCATCCTATCTCTCCTACCTGCTGCCTGGAGCAAAACTTGGGAGCACAGCATGATGGGGGGCAGGTAAACAGGTTGGAATAGGAAGGGGAAGCAAAATGCTAGCTCTGTGCAATTAGGGACTTTTCCTGAGAAGTGAAAAGAGCTCCAAATTCTGTCTGCTCTTTTGTAATTTGTTGTCAGCTTTGCATACAATATTTAATTGAATGTTGGCTACTGGCAGTGTCCCCATTGATAGGACAAGGGGTAATGGTAATAATTTTAAACTAAAAAGAGGGTCAATTTCCATTAGATGTAAGGAAGAAGTTTTTTTACAATGAAGGTGGTAAAACCCTGGCACAGGTTGCCAAGAAAGGTGGTGGATGCCCTATCCTCAGAGACATTCAAGGCCAGGTGGGACAGGGCTCTGAGCAACCTGATCTAGTTGAGAACGTCCCTGCTTATTGTGGGGTTTGGACTAGGTAACCTTTAATGTTCCTTTCCAACCCAAACCTTTCCATTATTCTGGGACTCTTTTTCATGAGCTGTGCTGGGAGGGAGTAGGTTTTAATTAAGAACTTCTCCAAGGAAGCCTGCCTTGGAGACACATGGGGACATCTCACAGCTACTGCAGAGTGGCTCACTGCCACTGCAGCTGGGCTTAGCAGGGTGAAATCCTGCCAAAGGCACAACTGAAAGAATATTCTTGAATAATATACATATATATGTATAAATAACTAATATATATATTATAAGTACAAAGGTTAACACAACTACTTGTGTCAGGATCCAGATCAGCAGCGAGGAAGTGGGAGCAGTACCTTCTGTCCTTCAGCTTCCCCTTCATCCTCCCTGCTGAGTACCATCCATGCTGTGCCCTAACTCAGCACTGGCATTTAAGCCCTGGATTAAGCCAGTATCAAATCCTCATCACATCTTTCCTTTTTTTTTTTTTTTTTTTTTTTAAAAAAAAAAGCAAATAGACTCTGCGAGTTCTGTCCTGTCCTGTCCCCAGTCCTGGCATATTTTAGGCCTAGGGGGTGATTTCAGACAATTCTGATAAAGGAGTGGAGGTTTGGGGGTTTAATTAATGAAAAGCTGTGGGTAGCAGGTGAATCAGCTGCACATCTGTGATACCCTCAGCATGTGTTGACTCACAGCCCAGAAAAGGGAGACAAGCCCCATTGAGGGTGATGTTTGAGTCATGGGTGACATGCTAAGAGGTGGTGGGAGGATGGGGTTGCAGCCAGAAATGTTTCAAGGGGGACACTAAAGAAGGTGCAAAGGTAGCAGGACTGAGGTCATTAGGAATTCAGCATGTCTCCAGCCTTTGCTGTCCCCTCTGGCCAATGCTGTGGAGATCTGTGTTGACTGCCAGCCCTCTCTGATGTTACCCAAGTAAATGCCATGTGTTGATTTATCCCAGACAGTAAAACCTCACCACAGGTCTCACATTCTGTTCCAGAAAGTCATAATTAACTCTGTCACCTCACACTGGGTACAAAGGCCTGGCTGCTTTTTGAGGGCTGGGTGGAGCCAGGCCCAACCAGCAAGTGCAGGGGAGTTTGGAGAGGGGGAACATCCACCTTCTTCACTACGATGGGCCAGCATTTGCCATTCACATCTTTAGCAGCAGATTTTCCAAGCAGGAAAGAAGTAATCCTTACCTGGGAAAGGCATCTTCCTGATAGCTCCCACCAAGCCAGAAGAAGGGTGGACAGGGTGGGGTGGCTTAGGAAGGCAATGGGTTGCAAAACCTCTTTGTCAAAACTGTTAGCAGGAGGTTGTTGGCCAAAAAAGTTGCTCAGGACGCAGTCTATCTCTGATATACCCATGGCTACAAAACCACTTGATGGTTTGATCTTCTGTGTTTTGAAAGCCTATGGTATCTGGATTTCCATCTTTCCATTGAAAACAGGTTTTCCAATTTGCTTATAAGAAACTCACATCATTGGTTCTTCTGTTCATTCACCTGTGTCCTTTTCAATCTTCCAAGGTTTTTATTAATTAAATTACTAAATTAAACAAGGTGTTTGCTTCTTCTTATTATTAAAGATCCCAGATATTAATATTCTGAGGTTACCTGATACCATAATATTTCTTAAAGGTAAACATCTTTTGAGTTTACTTTGTTTTCCACCTTTAATGATCTGAGTTCTTATGGTGAAGTCTTTAATAGTAGCCATCACAGTACAAAACTTCTCCCCCCCAAAAAAATCCCAAATGTTTTCAAGGAATTAAAACTCTGAGAGAATTCCCCCAACACCACAAGACATAAATTCATTACTGTTACCACCACAGGAATCATCAGTTTAAGCTGAGAAAAAATAGAGAAGGTCAAGGGTTGCACTCAATGATCTTGGAGGTCTTTTCCAACCTAAATGATTCTATGATGCATTTTAAACATTTCCTTTTCAAAGAATACCTATGAGTCCCAGGAGGATAAAATATCTGCCTCACATGGCTTTGTAGGACTGTGTGGAATTAAGCCCAGCTGCCAACTTAGAGTCACAGTCAGAGGGGCTCTGGGAAACACGGACCCCTGTGGCACAGCCCCAGGGCTGTAATGTTGGGATTAGCTGCAATGGATGAATGCCAGCCTGGCTTTACACTCCATGGCCTGACCAGGTGCATGTGCCATCAGTCATTCACTCTCCATGAAGATTTCTCTTTTCATCCCCAAAATGAATGAGCAGACTCATTCTCATAAATAGTTTAGTGTGAAAACGGTTTAGTATGACAGATGTTGGGAGGAAAGAAAAAAAAAAAACAAAAAAACCAAGCCAAATTAATTTCAGTTCCTTGAATTTGACACAAAGGAAGGCAGGGGCAGGTGTTGTTAAGAGAGGGGGAAGCTTTTGGGCAGCACAAGGGGAAGGCAGCAGTGAGCTGTGCCCATCCCCTGCCACTCTGGCAGCAGCACAGGGCACAGTGCTCCTCCTCCCCAGAACACCAGCCCCACCAGCAATTTGGACAGGCCAACATGAATCACAGGAGTGGTAACTCCATCGTGGCTTTCTGGAAAGGGCGATCACAACCAAGCAAGGGCAAGGCTCTTGGGAAACAGCGGGGGAATGCAGTTAAGGTGGACATGGCTGTTTGACCTGGCTGGAGATGGAGCTGCAAGAGCTGTTTGTGCAAGCCAAAGCCACACTTCTGAAACCTCTGCAAGTGGAAGGTAACACTGAGAGAGACTGTAAAAGCACTGCATGGGGAGGACTTGGCATCAAGAGGCCAACAGAGACCTGAAGCCACTTGGTGGCAAAGAATTGGGTCAATGAGAGCCCTGTGGTGAAGGTAAAGGGGTAGATCCTCTCTGTGCTCCCACCACATGCTTTGTGTCACTCAGCTGCTGCTGGCCTGCTCAGCTGGAGCACATCCATGGGCATGATCTCAGTCTCTGATGGAGGAAGATGAGTTTGTCGTGATCTGGTTGTACCAGAGATAACTGAGCAAATCTGCAGCATGGTGGGTGGAGGTTGAGAAGCATCAGCACCCTA
The DNA here is from genome assembly GCA_013401135.1 of Cettia cetti. NCBI lineage: Eukaryota > Metazoa > Chordata > Aves > Passeriformes > Sylviidae > Cettia > Cettia cetti. Next base: position 22,525 of record VZUI01031089.1, on the reverse strand, counting down.
AAAGAGCTGTTCCAGCAGCTCTTTCCTCCCCAGAGCTCTGGACCAGTCCCAAAACATAAGGCAAAGCGAAAAGTTTCTGCCTGAGCTTGAGATACTGTAAAATTACATAAATTTGTCCCCAGTGCTAGTGTTTATGTAAAGAGGGGATGAAATGGGCCCTTCCTGCTGCCCCTCTTGGTACCAGTCTGGGTCCAGCCTCAAACTCCTGCCTGAGCTTTGCAAAAGCAGTAATTCAGACTCTGCTGTCTTTCCACTCCTGTAAAATCCAGTTCTGTAGCTTAACTCAAAATTAAAGATCCATTAAGTCATAGTTGATTTCTGTGGCAGGGCTGAGGGCAGTGCCCTGGTTTGTAGCATTATTTACACTCAGGAGTCTACTGAGGCTAAAATGCATCTCAAATTCTGCATCTTCCAGAAATAACCAAACAAATACCATATAACAGAAAGCAGAAGACCCCTGTATCAAAATGTTGCACAGAAGATTTTTTTTTCCCAAGGGAAGCCCTGGGATTTTTCTGCAGAGCTGTTGAGCTGCCAGCATACTATTTGCTCTGCTTGCCCTTTTGGTTTAATGTCCCATTAATAATGCATCCCTGTATTTATTGCAGTTTGCATTACTGTTCCACTGTTACTTCTTGATCACTCGTTATTCTGTCTGTAGTGCCAGGCAGGGCTCCAAAACCCAGACAGCAGCAGCAGTGTTACTACAGAACAAGCCACAAAGCCCCACCAGACTCAAAGCAGCTCCACCAAGGAGGATCATTTATCTTCCCAATGCTGGCAGGGCATGCTGCACCCAGGAAAACAGGAACAGCTCTACATCCTCTCCACCTCAGTGATCAGACCTAGAACTTTTCCAAGGCAGTTTGGACAGTCAGTTCTGTTGTGGGATCTGAGCCAGGAAACCATAAAACATCATTAATGAGCAGCTTGCTTAATCCTGGCTGTGTGGCACCCACTGTAACAGGAGCAAGAACAGACTGTGGGGATGGCTCTGGCTGACAGCTCAGCAGTGCAGGCCTCCGTGGGGGATGCTCTAATGATGCCTCCCTGATCAATTCTGCATTCTGAAAAATGCTGCTTAGCTGCCCTTTGACCTTCCAGCCAGCGGGGCTCCGTGGGTACCTTCATTTCCCACCCTACAGCCCTCTGAGCACCCTATTGCGCCCCTGTGGATCTCCAGCTCAGCATCCAGGATTGGGCATCACAGTACTGGTGTTCAGTTCCCACTGGGAGCATCTTCAGGTCTCAGCAAACCTATATTGCACTGTAAATCAGAATTAATATAGAATGGCAATGTTGAAGGAGCTGAGGGGTTGCCTCACAGGGGAGTACAGTGCTCACAGGGCTTCATAACCCTCTTTTCCCTGAGGACTTACAACCCCTGTCTTTCTCATTACAGGAAATGCCTTAAATCCTGGAAAAGACCTAATTTCAATACTGTTTTGAGGCAGGATTTCTCTCCGCCCTTCTGGATGAGGCTGCACAAACACGAGAAAGGTTTCTCTGGTCTTCCAGGAAAGCCCTAGCTTCCCCTCTCTTCCCCTGGGAATGGAGCTGACCTCCTTCTGCCCTTGTCCCTGTGAACAGCATGTTATTTCCAGCAGCAGCAAGGAGTTTTGGAGTAAGAAAATTGAAATTTTCCTGTACTGGTGTTAAGTGCACTCGGGAGGGGGTTTTGAAGCTCCTCAGGGCACTGCAGAGAGCCCAGAGCAGGCTCCAGTGTCCTCAGTCACTGCCTGGGTTCATGGGCACAGCCAGACATGGGTCACTGCCTCTTCCCTGGGTGCACTGTCAAAAAACTCACCTTTGCTCTCTTTTAGTTGTATTATCCACAAAACAAAGCAAAGCTCAGGGGTCTTAAGGGTGAAGCATCCTCCATGCTGTATAAAACAGCAAGGAAAAGCAGGAACTGATGAGGCACAAAGTTCCTGCTGTTCCCCTCTGGCTGAGGGAGTTGGTTGCCGTGCAGGAAGCTGTGGGAAGCAGAGCTCATTCTCCCCCACCCCACAGCAGTCATCTTCACACCCTCACATCCACCCCAAAGATCAAAACTGCCCCATTCAGCAGCAAAACCTTCAAAACACTTTTTGGATCTCAGCCCTTATAGGCAGTCCTCACAAGTTCTCCCATCTGACCTTATCCCAGAGAAAGATTTTTATTTTGGTTTCATCCGGCTGCCGCCAGCCACGTCCTGGAGCACGGCCTGGTCACCGCAGCCTGACCTTGTGGGAGGCGTCCCTGAGGTGCCACATGCTCTCCCACTTCCCACATTCCTCAGCAGATGAGGCTGCTTCCAGATTTCAGCACTTACTGGCAAGCTTCAAGTGGTTTGTCCAGAAAGGCTCTGAGTGATTAAAGATCTCTGGGAGCTGTGTTGTGGCCACTGCCTGGTTACTGACCTACACAAGCATAGCAACATGGGAACCAGTGACCTGGGAAAACAAACTCTTCTGCTCTCTGTCTTCTAATATTTAGCCTTGCTTTTGAGATGAAAGAAGAACTAATTCCTATTTGTAGCCGTTCTCATTGCCCAATTTGGGATTTTTTTCATCATTTACTGAGAAAAACAAGCCTTCTATTATGATTTATTGGACTTTAACACAGCTTGCATTCCAGCTCCTGAGCAAACAGAAGATGATTCACTGTTACCAATACACTGAAAACATTGGTTATCTCAATCTTAAAGGTAACAAATCTTCATCAGCAAGTGGTTGTGAACCACAGAATTGTTTGGGTTGGAAGGAACCTTAAAACCCAAGTCACTCCAACCCTTTGCCTTGGGCAGGAAAACCTTCCTCTAGACCAGGTTGCTCAGAGCCCCATCCAGCTTGGCCTTGAGCATTTCCAGGGATGGGGTAGCCACAGCTTCCCTGGACAGCCTGGTCCAGTGTCTCCCCACCTTCACAGGGAATTTCTCCCTTACATTTAATGTAAATCTCTCTTAGTTTAAAACTGCACCCTCTTACCCCATCTCTATTTGCCCATGTAAAACATCATTCTCCCTTATTTATACTCCCTGTTAAGTACTGGAAAGCTGCTATAAGGTCTCCCCAAAGCTACCTCCTCTACAGACTAACAGTCCCAGCTCTCTCAGCCTGTCTTCATAGGGCACACAAGCACACCTGTACAAGCAGGACAGAACCCACAGCTTACTCCCTGCTTGCCACACGGGACCAGATGAGGATCACTGCTTCCTCTTTCTAGCTGAGTAACTCCAAGTTCTAATTACAGCTTTCAAACATCCTCTTCCCCAGCTTTCATATCTTTATACATGATGGGCTCATCATGTATAAAGATATGATACCAGCCCATCCCTGAAGTGCACGTTCAGTCAAGCTTATACCCTTTACTTTCCCAGAGAGATTGATCACTATTATTAATGGACTTAAAGAAAGGGAGAAAATGTGTAAGTTACTTTTTCTTCTCTTATTCCTCCCATGTTTTCACAGCATTGGGAAATCCTGGCACCCTGAAGTGCAGCAGACAGGTAAGAGAAGGGATGGTTCCCTTCTTCTGGCCTTTGAATCATCATCTCCTCCTCTCTACAAAATCACATCCACTGCTCACTCTTTGGGGTCCTTTATGCCAAAAGCAACTCTCATTTGTCTGTTGCAAATAATCACAAAGCAGCAAGAGCCCCACCCATTACTGCAGCCTTTTTCCACACTCTGTTTGGGGGTAGGTAGCTCACACTTCCTCAAAAAGCACTGTACATGAGAGCAATGAGTGCAAGGAGGAAAAGAGACAGTTTAAAATAAAAGATCTAGATGCATAGAGGTTCATGGGATGTGAAAAGACAGTTTCTAACCACAGGAAGCAGGACTTTTTTCTAGCTGTTTTCTGCACACACATGAATTCTAAGCAAACTGAAATTCCTTTCTCAGAAAGGGCAGTCTAGATGATCCCCAAGCCAAACTGCTCACACCAGGGATTAAGAGCAATTACTACCTCAGCTGCTTCTCCCTCACAGTATAAAATAAGCCCATTTATATGCCAAAATATGTACCTTTCTCCAGCCTTGGAGATAAGACCTCTCATCAGAGGTTGTATTTCTCCCCTATCACTTTTATCCATGAAGAGGGACAGCCACCTACTTCCTTTTTCTAAGATGTGTTTGAGACTTTCCTACAATGCCAATTCTTTCCTATAATACAATCAGAATCACATTTTGGATCCTGGTCTATGCCAATATTTTAAAGGCAACTCAGCATTGAAAGGGAAAGTTGGATCATCCTGCCACAGCCTGAGCCCATTTTCCAAATGGCTCTAGCTAAAGAATCATCAGTGTTACTGGGAACAGCACAGACAAACCACTTAACTTGAATGAAGGAGTTATTTAGAGCAAACTGTTTTGAGAACCAAGGGATGCCACATCTCCAGACAGGAAATGTAGCATAGATGCTCTTCACTGGAGGACTGTGAACACATCTTGGAGATCCCTCAACAAATACATGTTCCTATGTACATATATTGTTATGTTACAGATGTAACCTGGAAGTAAAAGCCTTTTTGTGCAATGTTTGTTCTTTGCCATCTGTTTGCTATACTGTATCCAACTGAGTCTCTCATGATTCCTTCTGAAAGACATGTTTGTGACAACTACAAAGCAGGTGCTAAGACTGGAGAAAGACACAGAGAAATCTTTTACAGAGATTTGCCAAGTGAAACCGGACACCTGCTGAGTTAGTGCATTTGTTAAGCTTCAGTGCAATTGGCAGGCCATGTGACACAGTTCTGAGGGGCTGAGGCAGAACAGAGTCAATCAAGAGACTCCACAGAGGCTCTTTCATAATCCTAAAATCAGCATTTCCCACTATCTGATCTATCTCCTTCAGTGTGGCCCCACTGGAAGCAGCCCCCCTCTGGCACTCCCACTGGTGCAGAGGTACCAGTGAGAATAATCAGGCACTGAGAGCTGTTAGAAAACTTCCTGTATGGCAGTGAGCAAATGCCAAAGAGCTTTAACTACTTGTGTGCAGTGCATCCTGATTAAAATAGAATATATAAACTAGCCTGGTTTCTGAGGAATGGAAACAACCCTGGGCCACACGATTTTAACAGCCATCAAAAGTGAACTCCCCTTGATAACACAACCAAATAACAGGGCATGCAGAATATTTCCTTGCAATTTCTTTTATTAAATATCCTCTTTGATACAGAATATTTAAGCAAAAAAAAGATTACAATCTCTGTTTTGGTAATTCTTACAGGAGTCTTTTGCACAGTCACTCCTACAGCAGCTCATGTTGGCATGTAAGGAATAAATCTTTAGCAAAAGTCAAGTCTCTCACTATGTGAGATCTGTTCTATCCAAAGTTAAAAGAGCATTGGAAAATGCCTCTGGAAACTGTGAAAACTATGAATTCCACTCTTCAGCTAAAAGAGATTTAACAACTGTGTCACAGACACATTCTTCTTAATAAATGAAGCAGCAGAATAGGAAAATGCATCCTCCAAAGTTAATACAAGTTCATGTCAGTGCACCCAAGTGCAGCAAAAGAAGAGGAAATGCCTCAAGCACAGATACTCCAGTGCAGAGTTGAGGTTCAGCACAGCAGTGCCAGCTACACCTGCCAGTTTGGAATGCTATTTCCAGTACTGGAAATCTGTCATCATAATGACCACATGGCAACTGGCACTACCCACCCCGATGGGATTCTCCCTCACAGAAGTCAGACAGCAAAAAACAGAGTCTGCTTTCACTTCTGCCTGCCAGAACTGCAGCACAGCCTGAGACCCAGACCGACTCCTGCATTTTATTCTTTTCTATGTAAACAAATAACCTCATTTTTTTTCTAAATAAGTGTTTCTTTGGATCAAAAGATAGTTCCTATACTCATTAAACAGAAAAGGCTCATTGGGTATCCAGATAAAGAAACCTATTGGCACAGGAAAGATGTCTGGAGACACAGCACGTGCCCTGACTGCACAGCTGTAGAGCACATGCAGCTCTCCTGATGAACATTTCAATCAGATCCTGAAGGTACCACCAAGCACTATGTCAGGGGCTGCTTGAGGTCAAACAAGCCAGTCCCTCCTTTGACAACTTTCCCAACCACCAGGCAGGCCGAAGGGGATCGCAGCTCATCGTGGGCACCTGCAACAGAATTCAAGCAAAATCCTATCAGGACGTTCCCAAAAGTTTCTTCAAGGTCAGTGCTGGAATGAAACAATTTTGGTTTATGTGCAAGAAGGCATCTGGTTCAGTAACCCCAGGTTCAGAAAGGAGGATTTGGGATTTCTGGGAGTTAAGAGTCCAGAACTCTTCCTACCCCTCCTACAACAACTATTATCTCATCCCCATCTTTGGTCCAAGCAAATAATTAGGCCACACCTTACTAAAATCTCCTGATTCCACATGGAAAGACTAAACAGTCTGAATTCTAAGAGAACACAGATTTGACCTTCCAGTAAAGGCATTCTGGTAACTAAATAGTTCACTAAAAAATACATGTGAGGCAAAACCATAAAGATTCCCTTGTCATTGCTGCCTTTTTTCTTTGTTAGTGTGAATCCCTTTGATGTGTGTTTTAAATCCTTCTGGCTAGATACAAAGAGAACTTTTCACTGGAGAGACATTCCATGAATTCCTCTGATTTTGTGGTTACTCACTGTAGTGAAATAGTGTCACAGAAATTTGGAAGCACTCCAGATGACATGTGTGGCTGGGACTGTTTTGCTTCCACTGTTTTTGTAAGCACTCAGACTGTTTTTCATTCATCCTATCTACAGCAAGCTAAAAGTTTATCATTAGAGCAGTAGGAAACAGGAAGTAAAACTGTTAAACTTCTGCTAAGTTTGGTTATCTTCATTCTACTGAGCAAAATGTACTCAACTTTCCATCAAGCAGAGGAGCATACACAGCACTGTGAACAGCATATGCTCACTGCTCTGATCTCAGCCACAGCTGGATAATTAAATAGCTACTCCTAAATGTGTGTCAGCTGAAGAAATAAAAGCCCCTTTGTTAGATCGTTAAACAGGACAGTCATGCTGCCCTGTTTGCTCATGTGATGTCAAAAAAGAGTCATTCTCCGAGCAAACAGCCCAGGGCATCTCTCTGCTGATGCAGTCTGCTCCCTGCACAAGGAGCCCTGCTGAGCAGCCTGGGCTCCAACAGCCCTGCTGACCTCAGCTGTGCACGTCCTCACAAACCTCCTCCTGTCCCTCCTACTGCTCAGGGCATCAGCCCCAGACATCCTTGCAGAGTCTCTTCAACTGTACAGTCAAGTTATCAGTTACATTAAAGCAAATTAGATCCAGGCTGCTGCAATCCCCATTATGATTTTGATTTCCAGCGTGGTGAAATCATTAACTCCCTCTGCTTGTAATCAGTGCAGTTCCTGCCAAGCCACCCTGCCCTTCTGTCAGCGTGCACTGAATGTCTTTATTCATAATATTATCCATAAGTTACATTTCACTTGGCAAAAAACCTCCTCTGATTTCATTTCGAAGTCAGTATGTGATACAACATAAATCCAGAGGGTGAAACTGAGCGAGAAACACCCTCTTCTCTTTAATTTCACCCTGGATTTACACTTTTCCTTCATAATTTTCAGATTAAAGTCAATCATAACAAATGCTTTTAATTAAAACACTATCTTTCTTCCCAGAAAACGTATAGAACAGCATTAGCAAAAACGAATTCATTGATAGAAGTATCTCTGACACCTGTGCAAGACAGTTTAAGAGAGGAGCTGAAGAGATCATGTTGAGAGCTCTCCCCATTTGTAACTGGAAGGACACAGCACAGCAGCATCTGCAAAGCAAGCATCTGACTGGCAAGTGACAGAAACCAAGTTTATTTGCAAAAGGGAGATGCAATTACTATCCAAAGGCTGAGATCATAGAAGCTTTCAAATGACAAACTGAAAGCACAAGGTTTTTTTGATAGAAGGCCTTAAATGTAGATGGCCAGTGCTGCTCCAAATGTCCTAAATGATCCACACAGCCATGTGAGCTCTACACCTTCCAGAGAGGACAGAAAGATATTCCTGGGAATCTCAAATGGCATCAGAACCCTACCATTAGAAAAATGAGCCTGACCCTTTGTCTGTGTTTCAGAGAAAAAAAGAAAAGATAAAGCTCTAAATCAAAATAACAGCCAGGTGGTCTGTTCTCAAAATAAAATGCTGAACAGCAAGGCTGGGAAAGATATGGAAGTTATAACATAGGCATAAAAACAAAGCAGAGAAGATAACAGCAGAGACAGAAAAAAGCAGATTTAGTAGTCTGTTATAAAGTTTCGCTATAACAAATCTTAGCAACCTTAAGGTTTGTTGTAAAAATGCTTATCTAATTCTTAAAGAAAGTAGTCACAGACCCCACAAATTACATGTGGGAGCTGGCTTGATTTAAGCTGACAGAATTTTACTAAAAACATCTGGAACATTTTCCTAGGAGAGGGCTTAATTAAAATTTCTGCCTCTGGCATTTTTTCTAATGCAATTATGCATTACTCAAAATACTGGAAAATTACAACAAAAACCAAGCATATGTGAAATGCTGCAGCAAGAGATCTCAAACTAAACCACTTACCCATCATTGTTGCATCCTTTAAGAATTTGTAGCTGGTTTCAAACGTCATCTGTTGCAGAGGGGAGGAGTTGGACTGAATTCCAATGCGATTCAGTGGTTTATAAATTCCTTCAAAACACATGTAATCTGCCACAAGTGAAAGGTGTCGAGGGTCTACCACAATTCCTTAAAACACAAGAAAGACCAATCATCAGAGCATTCAAGGGCTAAGTCTGTGGGGCTTTTTAAACAAATCAGGTCTAAACCCAACCCCTTGAATCCAACCAGCTTGGAGAACATCTCTATTAACATTCTTCTGGCATCGTGTCTCTGGCTTAACTGCTCCCCTCAAATATCCAAGAGAAGCAGACTTCACTTTAATACAAAACAGTATCTCTCCAAATTTAAATGAAAAGAGTGGGAAACTGCAATGTCAAGAATGCTGTAAGGCACCAAAGTTTCTCTGCATAAAATCAGCAAATGTCTGCACCATCCTTGTTTCCACAGAAGAAGACCACACATCCATCTATCTGGGAGGGACAGAGCTCTTGCCCTCACCTGGTGGCCTGGATTAGCTGGGCCCCAGAGACAGAAAGGTTCTGATGTCCTCTGTGCATGACATCAGGAATTCACCGAAAACCCTGTTCAGGCTAAAAAAAATGCACTTATTCCTAAATAACACTTGTGGACTCAGTGTAATGGGGGTCATGAACAGCTCTGTCAACATTTACTGAGCAGTTCTTGCACAACTTGAAGGTCAGACCATTCTGGGCTGCCAGCTGGCAAATTTGTTTGGTATAACTGCTTGCTAAAATTCCCACTGTATTAATCTTCCTTGTTTTCAATAGTTTTATTTCATAGTAAGACTCCACTGCAGTGAGTGCCTAAGAAGTCATGCAGCCTCCCCTGGCTGGGCTCTCTGAATCATTTATCTGAGACAGGAACATTGAGACAGTGCAGTGCAGCTATTTTAGGAAAGATATAAAACTCAGGACTCTAGATTCCCAACATTAAAAAGGCAAAGTGAGGCAAGATTGATCCTGTTCTCAGGGCCATTGCACAAGTCGAACAGTTGGCTTCCTCAGGCATTAAAAATTAATTGGTCTGAAACTTGCAGTTTGCAAAAAATATATCAGAATGGAAGAACTCTTTGAAGAGGGAATAAATTCAACCTCACCTATTTTCTACTGATTAAAAGAAACCTAATAATTAACTAACAAGGTCTTGACAGAAGACTCTAAAATCATTAAAACAATGAAAACGTGCAACCTAAAAATAGGTACATAAATGAAAAGATCATGCAAAACCATAACTGAAAGCATGTGGCTGCATTTTCCTATCTTAATGGTATTAAAGACTATAAAAATATGAAGAAATCCTACCATATACAGCAAATACATCTTTTATTTCCTTAATAATCACCCTCAGGGCTGATTCAATTCCATAATTCTTGGCCATGGCATGGATATCATTGCAATAAAGTCTGTTCAGGTCCAAAATCTGAAAGTGGAAAAAACAGAGATACAAGTTAGGACCGTACCTGGTCTGTATTTCTAAATAACTTTAGCTAAGATAGATTTTTTCCCTCTATTTTTCATAAACTTAAGCAGCACCAACAGTTACAGAACAAGGAGGCAGCAGCTCAGAGTCACACACAGACAAAAATGATTCTGAGGATTTATATTAAGCAGCACTAAATACATGACCAGGAGCACTGGAGTTAAAACTCACTACAGGAGAAAATTAACTGAAACCACAAAAAGCAAGCTACCAAAATACACTAGCAAAGCATGTTAAATCTTCCAGACAACACAATGCAATGCCCAGTGTGTCTCAGACAGCCAGAACTTTCAGCAAAAGAGAAGATGCAGCTGAGAACAATCCTGTATTTGGAGAGCTACAGGCTAGATGGGATAACAGAACTATTCATCTCCAAGCACTGCAATTCATTGAGATGGAAGAACTCCCTCAAGTAACATTACATAAGAGAGAAGAATAGTGTGAAATCATCTGTGATTAGGCCCTGGCTGTTGCACAAACACTGCTTTGCAAGTTGCCCTTGAGAAAAGGCTCTGCTGAGCTCTGAACACATCTGGGAATAAAAAGAGGAGGAAGACAGCTCAAGAGCTGAAAGGCTACACGTCACCCCAGAAAAACCAAAATGACATCTATCGTCCACCATCTCCCCCAGAACACAAAAGATCATTGCAGTCTGGGATTAGAAACAGATTACTCACATCAGAGTATCTGAAGAGCTCTGCCAGGTTTATCCCTTCTGTCTGGAGAATGGCTTCCTTCTCTCCCTGCTTGTTGGTGCTTTCATTCAGCAGGCAGCGTGTGATGCCCTTCACCTCGTGGATCACCGTGCCGCGCGCCAGGGACGCCAGCAGGGAGGAGAGGTCGAAGTACACCTTGGTCAGTGGCAATGCCAAGGAAACCTAATGGGAAAGAAACCAACCCAGTGCAAGGAGGCTTCAACACCAGGCTCAATAACCAGCACACTTCTTTTCAGGCAAAAAGCAGACAAATGGAATTATGCTTGTTGTGTGTAAAGGAATGTAAATGTCTGAGTGGAATTAGAGGTGAATCGTGGTCATGTGAACTCCCCATCCCAGGATTGTTCATCCACATTGCTTTCAAGGTCTCTGAACTTACAAGGACAGCTTTTTGGGATGACTTTTTTTTTTTTTTTTCACAGAACTTTTTTTTTTTTTTTTTTTTTTTTTGAGTGGGACAGGTATATCCTTGTTGAAGTTTTTATTTGTTTTTTTGTTTGTATTTTTTTCAACAGTCCAGCCATCGCTTTTGTTTATAAAGGGCTACACAGCAGACCCATCATATACTAAAAGATTAAAACACAATAAACCTGTCAAAAAACTGTTTGTAGAAAAAGTTACATGAAGTGTTCTGAAAATGAGAAATTACTAAAAATTACATTAAAAATACATTTGTAGTGCCACTTTCTGTATTCATATGGGATTGCTGTGACAAGACAGCAACACTGCACTGAAAAGATCCGTTTTTTGTGGGAACTACATGCAACCAACTGTGCAACCACCCACACCACCTTACCTCACACCAAAGCTCATTTTCGGTGTCAAATGTGTAATCCTGTATGGATGGGTGGCTCTCCACAACAGCGCTCACTCGCACCTCTGCTGACTGAAGCAAACGATCTTTCCCTTTTTTAGTCTGAGACACAAAGGAAAGATGCTGAGAATCTTCACCCTCTGCTCTGTTCTGATCCTCTTCAGCACCAGGAGTCCCTTCTTCTTTTTCAGATTCAGCCTCTTCATCTTCTGGATTCTCTTTAACATTTTCTTCCCCATTCTCTTCTTCGCTCTCATAATCAACCTGTAAAGAAATAACACTGTGGTTATCTGAGCCAGAACCTGTACAGAGACACAGCACACCATGAACAGTTTAATTCTGGAATGCTCTTCACTGCTGAGTTGCAAGGAGCTTACCCCTACGGCACAAAGAAAATGCAATTTTGTTGTAAAGAAAATAATACAACAGATTCAGTTCAGTCTTTATTTCTTTATAAGCTTACCATTATTTCTCAGCACAGTCCAGGATGCTACAGGATGTTTGGATTGTACAGAATTTAGTTTTCTCTCCCTGAGAAAGCCCAATTTTTTCCCCATAATTCAACTCTGATGATGGGATTCCCTCAGGATTCTCATTTACCCCACCCTCTTGCTGAAATTACAGCACTCCATCTTTTAAGATCTAATTATGAAGTATTGAACACAGTGAAACATGCAGGGAGACTATTTTTTAAGAACCACAGTAAAGTTTTAAAAACAATTAACGGCATGAAATTAGCAAAAGGTAAAGTTAAGGTGAACTTCAGCACAGCCAGCCTGATTGCCAGACACATCTACCCAAATGCCAGAGGAACAAGGCTTCAGGAAACTGCCAAATGAAAACTCTTCAGCCCAAAGCTGACATTTTTCTATCTCCTCTCAAGAGGGGTTTGGGTTTTTTCAGCATTTTGTTTCAGTGGAAGTTTTCCTTCCCAACTCAAACACAGAAGAAATAGGGAATTAAAGAGCAGTGCTGAGCACCTATGAAGTCATTACCTCTTCTTCCTGGTTCTTCCTCCGTTTTGTTTCTGTAGCATCACCATCCCCCTCATCAGGTTCTGCATCAACAATGTTCTCTTCCTCCTCTGCTACAGCTTCCAGACTATTCAGTGCCTAAAAGTCCATGACAGATAATCAGGCTGACTGCTAGGAAGTATCAATAGCATCAACAGGCTTCAGCCAAACATCTGGAATTTAACCACCTTTAAATGATCTACCTTTACAGACAAATTAATTTCTGTATGTCCACTACTATAAAGAAATGAACTCACACTCCTGGTAACTTCAACATTTAACAAGATGAATGTCTACAAAATGGAAAAGCTGTCACTCTGACAGTCCTTGATAGGACAGGAGTTGGCAGAAGGAACATGCAAAAGCATTTCAATGAACAAAGGAGCTTCCCCAAAATTTGGATCACCACTGCTCCAACAGGACACTGATCTGGGAGCAAGCAGAGTGATTTGCTTTTGTCTCAGAGAAGCTAAAATGAACAGGCGTTTTCGAAGTACAGTCTTAGGCAAATCAGAATTTAATACACAAAAACTTTAATTTCCTTCTTAATTTTATGAGAATGCAAAGACAGTTTATGTATGAAGTATTTAAGTAGTAATTTGGTATCCACACATTTTGTGTACACTGAACTATGCTACACTTTTCCAATTCTGGTTCTCAACAACAGTGAAAGGAAGTGAGGTGTTTTTCAGGTGATGATTTTCTGTACCTTGTCTTGGTCATCATCTAAATCCTTCCGAGTTGTCTTCCGAGTGCTGACTTCATTAAAAGATGCCATCTTTGTAGTCTTCCTTTTAATTGCTTCCAGAAGAACTTTAAAGAACCTGACAGAAGAAGCAACTCAGAATGTCAAAGCTCAGCAATGCCCCAGAATACCTGCAGTTGTCAAAAATTTATTTATTTTGGTTAACAAGCCAGTCAATTCACAACAGGACATTATTCCCTTCTGGAAGCAGAAGTACTTCTAGGATAATGCAAATAATTTTTCTCAGCCCTTTCTCATTCATTTAGGAATCAAAAGGTTGGGCTGAGCTCTGTTACTGTCACAGATATAGCCATGCATATAAAGCATAAAATTACAGACTCATTTGGACATAAAATCTGCACATCAAACTGACCTTCAGAAGAGATGGTTCATTACTGGACTTGAATAATAAAATTTGCCAATTTTATTCAAGACATGAAATCACCCATGTAAATTTTTTTCTGCAAATCTGCTGGAACTGTTGCTCTAAAAGCCACACTAGCTGTAATCAACCACATGCAAAGCCCATTAAAAGGCAAAAGAAGAGCAAATATTAAAGTACCTGAAAGCAAACTCACCTTGTTTCCATGAAGTGCAAGATCTGCCTGGGCTTCACACACTTTTCCTCTCGGTAATATTCATGGGGCAAGAAATGGAATTTGATTTTGTAGAGGCGATGCTTGTTCAACTTGTGCTTCACATGCAGGGATTCCTCAATGTCCACTTTCTGCAAGACCTACAAAACATTCCCCAGTAGAAATGCTACTCCTTTGATGAAAACATTTCATTTATTTCCTTCATTTCCAGTGCTTTCCAAAGGAAACCAGAATTACAAAAGGCTAACTGGCAAACTTTTCTGGAAGTTTTGGTCCTGGGCAAAAGGACTGTACCCCACTGCACTTTTTGGCTTAAACTCTTCCCAACAATTAACTCAGACAATACTGGAAGAACAGCCTCACCTCCCACCCAACTCCTTCACAAGAGATTACCCTTTCTCAGAGGTCCAACAGCTTCTTTTTACTGACCATGCTCATGGAGAAGGACAGCATTCCAGCACACAGCTAGGTCTTAACCTGATCTTTGCTGCTTTGGACTCACAAGAGTAAAACAGGAGAGGGGAGGGCATGTAGGAGAGCACAAGGGTGCACTCCCAGGAAGAGAGGAACACAGAACAACACATCACTGTGTATTGAACCTCTACAGACACATTTTGCTTCTATTGAGCTTAGTCATTTGTGTGAGATTAGGAAGGGGTGGGGGACAGATAGAAAGGTCTCTATCTGGGCTCTAACTATGTCAATCACACCCAGATTAACCTGTCTTGAAGACAAAACAGAACCCCTCCAATTCTACAGACTGATGAAAATGTGCTTGAGGAAAAGCCAAAGACTAAGGCACAGCAAACTACTAATGAGCTCCAAGAGGAGGGTTACCTTTGCTGACTCTCAAAGGATGCACAGAAAAGGAGGCTCACCTCAGCTAAGCACACTCTTGTGAGCTGTTTCTTAAGCTGTTTCACCTTTTTGAGAGCTTTCTTGGTATTGAACACAGGAACACTCATCATTGGTGTTTTAATGTTTGAGCTGGCCACCATCAGTATTTCCCGCAACCTTTAAACAAAGAATAATCATTCCAATTAAGCCATAAAAGCACTATGCAAATCAAGTAATTATCTAGGTAACTTCATTAGGCAGAATGCAGCAACTGGCAGTTCCACCAAAGCTATGTGCACCAAGGGCTGTGGTTACACTGCTCCTTTTCTTTGTTCTGATTCCCCAACAGGCACAGCCCAAGAGCAGCCCCACTGCCTCAGCTGAGTTATTCCCCCAGTTACGAGAAGAGAATAGATGATAATAAATTGTTCCAAGAACTGAAGGACTAATGAGGTCTGTTTCCTACAGATCCATGATGGATGCTTCCTTTTATGTTCTCCCCCTCCCACCTAGGCATCCCACACTCCCACATGAGGCCAGGTCAGGACCCACATTATTCCAAATAAACTGACATTTGCTGTATATCAGATTACAGTAAGGGGCCTTCACAGATATTTAGTATCTGGAAAACAAACCCAAACTGGTTAAGAGATGGAAAATTGTAAAACATTAAAATAGTTCTGAACAGGCAAAATTTACAAGTGCACTGAACGACTGTTCACCCTCAATATTCACACATAAACCTGCTAGTGTCCCTGGCACAATTATATACCTAAGGGCCTAAAATAAAGGGTCCATTGAGGATACAACTTTCTCACCTTGGAATACCCAATGTGACATTCATTTCACCTCTGCCAGCAAAGTGAAAGGTGTTCAGAGTCATCTGTGTTGAAGGTTCTCCAATACTCTGAGCAGCAAGAAGCCCCACAGCTTCTCCTGGGTCACAAAGAGAACGCTGCCACTTTAAATATAACAGATCCTTTAATCTGGAGAGAGAAATGAGAGGAAATGAGAGGTTTAGCATACAAATAAAAAACTCAGAAAACAATGCATCATTGCTCAGTTCAATAAAGTTACATCTTTGAGACAATTTCTCCTGGTAGCTAACAGATAAATTGACTCCAGAAACTGTAGAATTGTCTATCCCCATCTGATCTGACAAACATAGCCTATTAACACAGAACTGGGGCCTTGGCCAAACTGTGTTTTATTTCTGCTGCCAATTCCCAGAATGTCAAAAGAGAGCCCATTTACTCCCACTTGTGCTTTCTAACTGCCTTGCTAACTCCGAGGTGCATCAAGAGCATACTTAGTTTTTCACGATTACTATAAAGTATTATTTTATATGTATGAGGACAGCAATACACTGCTGTTGTTCCAGAGGGGCTTTGCTAAAGCCCTCAGCACTGTGGAAAATTCAGGTTTGGAAGGAACAGAAAACCAGAGCCTCTCCAATGCACACCAAAGACGTTTGGCTTTCAAGAACCATTCTGAAACCCACTGCTTAGTTTCACAAAGGCCACAACAGAAACAAGGCTTGGTAAAGACTGTGCACTGAGCCACAACACAGAAGACACTCAGAAGGTTTTTACCTATCAGAAGAAAGTTCTGGGTGCATGTAACTCCTGCTGCTCTCAGATTCCCATTTATTGATATAGCCTTCGACTCCATTTGCAAATGTTTCTGAAACAGATGCAAAGTAAGTATCTGGACGCCAAACCCCAAGGCTTGGGTCAGGACACTTATTTGTCTTCTTCAGATACTTCCTCTGCTTCTTCTCATCAAGCTCATACCACATCTTCAACAACTGAAAATAAGAGGAGGTTTTTAAGCTGGCTGGGTTATCCACAGTAAGACCACAAGCAATCAAGCAGCAGTGAAGGAGGAAAAGATAACCTGTGCAGAATGTAAGGGTGCACACAACACAGCAAACAGCTCAGCTACAAATACAGTGTTCTCCTTTTTCTGGTATTTACCATTTTTGAAGCCAAATGATTTCAAGATTCTTTACACGCCTAAAAATACCCCAACTTATGTATACATACTAACTACTTCAGAAATCAGTAAAATATGGCCTCAAAGAATGATTTTAACTGGGAGTGAACACCCTCAATACACTTAAACCTTTGCTTGTAGCTGGCTCTCACCTCACCTGTCCAAAGCTGGCATGAAGAAGGAGTTTATTATCAAAAACTGTCAAGAGAACACGAATTCAGCATAGCTCAATAAATTAACCTCTGAGAAGGTCCATTTCTCTGTTAGGAAAAACAGCTTTTGCAGACAAGCCCACAGAGTCATCTCTCAACACCTTCAACCTGGAGTTTCATGCTAACTGCCCAAGTTCCACCAGCAAACATTCCTTGTGGCAGCAAGGCTGAGAAGCAGGGCCTGTCAGCATGTTGTGACCATACACACCATCTTCATTAGAAGCCATGTCACAGAGACCAGTGCCATGATGGAAAAGAGGCTTAAACAAGAGTATTTTTTTGGAAAAACTAGGCAGGGCTGTCTCAGCCCTCTGGTCTTTGGTACTCAAACAGGCTCTCATCCAGCTAGCAGACAGCTGCTCATGCAAGGGAGATTTACCTTGTGTACAGAAAAAAAAAACAAATAACCCACTGATAAACAGAAACAACCCCCCCAAACCATTCACAAACATGCCTTGTTTTCTAAAAACATATTTATCTCAGTTTTTAGCCCCTTCCCTAGCACTAGGGCCCACAGACTTTAATAAATCTCAGCTTATCACCCACATAGTTGACATGATTCCTTTAAAAGGCAACTTGTTTAGTTAGATTGTGAAACACTTTGGGATACACAGAGCAATTAAAAAAAAGATACTGAATTCTGTAACTTCTTTTAAAAGGTTTGGTCAGTTCAATTACTGCTGTGTTACCTGTAAAGTAGCAGGATCTCTTCCATTCTTTATTTCACCTCCTGGAAGCTGTGCTTTCAAACTTGCCAGTTTCTTTTGGGAAAACAACAGAAAGCCTCCTTCTCTTTGCACAGAGTTTTGGTGTCTGGCTCGCCACTTTTTGATGGCTTTGAACTGCTGGTTAGCTTGGTGAGACTCCATCCTTGCTAAAGCTTCATCCAGATGGTTTGTCTTCTGGATTACCTGTAAGAAAGTCACTTGTGTGATTACTGTTCTCTCTGTCCTCACTGTACCAGAAAAGGCAAAGCAAACTCAAAAGGTCATCTGCTGTCTCTGCTATAAAACAATATTCCCTGTAACTTTATGTTATTATCACCACTCTATAACAAGCAGTGGTGATAGCGGTAAAAGGAAATTAATCAAACTTGACAGACTGAAAAGTGAAGTCATCTCTGTTGAATTCAAGTGCAGAGTTAGAACAGACAGTGCTTGGTGCTCTGCTGAAATTGAGACTACTTAAATCACAGTGCAGACTTCAGACTGTTTCCATATTTTGAATACAATGGCAAATAAAATTGTGCATTAGTCTGAAAGTAACTGAGACAAACAAGAGTTGCCACTGGATCCCTGACAGATATACCAGATGTTCACCATGTGTTTCAGTCTCCCCTTCACCCCTCATAAATATTTAAGATTTAGGTGTTCTACCTCATAGTTTTCTGCAATGAAAGGGAACTGCTCAGGTTGTAAGAACTGAGTTTTAGGGATATCAAGCCCATCTTCTCCATACAGAAACTGCACCACGCTGCCATCACTGTCTCGTACAGTCAGGTCATACTGAACTACCAGTCCTTCCAAATGTTTTATGATACACCTATTCCAGAGGGAAATAGGGGAAAAAAAAAAGAGAGGGAAAATGCTGTTAATAGGCTACAGAGCAACAAGAATGATACAACTCTAACACAAAAAACACTGCTTTCATCAACTTCTTAAGTGTACTTAAGGGCTGATCAGGAATTCTGGAAGCTAAAATCCTATAGACACAGCACTCATGTGAAATGTTTAATTTGCAAAGCTTTCAGCGTGTTGTTCCCTCCAGTTTCCTTGGACTGATCTTATTTAAAATGAAACAATAAATTACTCTCCATTTCTGCTGTCACACCTTAACAGTTTTCTGAAAGAAAGGGGCATCACTCCTTTAGAACTTGTCATTACCCGCTGAAACAATTTAAAAATTACATTTTCTTCTATATATACACTGGAGGTGTTGCTTGAGTAAAGACAAGAACCACTCAGTGTGGCCAAGAAAAACTAGAGTTGCCTGGAAATTGCACACCTATCTATATTTGTATCAGAAAAAAAAGATTTCTGCAAAAGGAGAAGCTGCTGCTGTTATGTGCCAGAGTCAAGTTTGAAATGATAACGTTCCAGTTGATCTAGATCTCCAGAAAATTGTACTTAGAACAAACATTCAGCATTCAGACTATATTGTAAAAATCAAATATAGTGAAGTTAATCTAAGCAATACAGGCACCTACAATCTACAGAACTCTCTCAGGAAAAAGAGAAAAATCAACCAACCAACAAAAGGACCTTTTAAAGGCTCCAATTCTAAACCAGGCCTCTTACCTTTGCAGGTACCCAGAGCGGCTGGTTTTGACAGCTGTGTCCACAAGACCTTCCCTGCCAGCCATGCAGTGAAAGAAGAATTCCTAAACACAAGCACACCACCATCAGCATTCTGCTAGTAAGTGCATCAACGCTGGCAATTGATGCTCTCCCTCAGAAGCTTCATATGAAACCAGGGTGAACAAAGTCCATTTATCTATAATTGCATATACTCTCTATTAAAACACCAAGATTTAAATAAGCTTCAGTATCAACACAAGCAGTCTTAAACTTACAGAAGGTCTGATCCCAGTGAGAAATCTGCCAGTCACAAATCCTCCTGAGCTAGGGGAAAAATCATAAGGCTGGAAACATGGCAGTGATTTGCCAGATGCCATCAGCGGGGGTCTTCGGCCTTCCAGCTCAATCTGGCCCAGCAAACAAGAAATCTAAATGTGGACAGGAAAAAAGGAAACATCACTTTTCCATCCAACTTTTTGTTCATATAAGCTTAGTAATTTTTCTTGAAAAATACAGTAGAAATTTTCAAGTGTTGAGTAAATGCTCTGTAGCTCAATGTGGACTTGTTCACAAAATGTTCTAGCTACTGAGAGGCAGAAAGGGCATGGAGATTTCACCTGGTTTTTTTAAGTTATTCAAGTACCATGACTCATCCTCAAAATTACCTCAAAATCTCATTCTGTATACTTATTTTAACACAGAGATGTGAAACTAAAAATACTGTAAATATTTTTTAGGTCCCTGCATTACCCTCACCACCTCTCAGCAGTGTACTAAAAACAGAACAAAAACCTCAACCCAAAATGCTCTCTTTTTTGAGCTGTGGTCATTCTCTCCATTTTAGATGGCATTTTTATAGAATCTCTCTTGCTTAGTGTCTGTGTTGCAAGTGGTAAAATGAAAATGTATTTTTGCCACTTCTACCAAAACCAAAGATTATGTTGCTCCTATTCAGAAGTTGATGAAGGAGAGGGCCAATCTCCAACAGAGGCCAGGAGGTTATGTCTCCTACAGGAGGTTTGCTTGTATAAACTGCAGCATTCCTTCTTGAAAGCAGGTCTGCTATTTCAGTAAATCCTCATGTACTGAGGAGAGATTCAAAAATAGGTTATAATCAACACTGACTCTCTTCCATCACCCACTGAGGTCTTTATTACATTCTTCTAACATTTTTCCATGCCAAAGTCCAGAATGAAAACCTTGCTCTGGTATCAGATCTCCCCACAAGAGCTTCCCAACAGCTAATACTCTAGGATATATCACATCAGCACACGCAGCTGCTAAGCATATTCTGGCTGTCATTACCTGCATTGTGTTTACAGTGGATCCTTTGGCTCCTGACTGTACCATCAACTGCAAATTGTTCTCTGGAAAGCTCCTGTGGAGACCAAGGGGCATGCAAACCTACAGAGTCATGGGGGAGTGAAGGGAACAAAACCAAAAGTGATTAATAAAATAAACACAAGAAATTCCTGTGGAAGGCTTTAACAATGAGAAACAGTGAGTAACCACAAACATTCCTATTTATAATTTCAAAAGCATCTTGAATATTAAGACATCTTCTCACTCAGGGAGGACAAGGCTGAGGAGGAGAGGCAGCCTCATGCTGGGGACAGATGGAAACTTCAGCCTCCAGAAGAGTCAGGCACTGCTCATCCACATTAATTAACTTAGTAAGAAAGTTAAACAAGGTTAGTATGCACAGATGCCTCAATGCCAACCTTGTTGACTTCATTGTTGTAATTGTTTACTTCCTCCTTGAACTTCATATCAACCATGTTAAAATCCCTCTGGTCTTTGCAGAGATGGGCATCCTGCCACTTCCCTTGGACCTCCTCACATGATGCTGTTTCTGGCAAATTAAGAGCAGCTCTAACAGCCTGAAAGTAAAATATAAAAGTTTTAGGTGTTAAGCAGGCACGACTGAACAAGGCAGTATTTCAAAAATTTTGCATTATGGAAGAAAAAATAAATCTGTAAAACAGACTTACTTCGATACCACTCTGCCTTGACCTTTCAATGATTTTTTTTCTTTTGTGGTCTGCTTCAGGCTTAACCAAAATATCTTCAATCCCTGTTAAAGAGGAGAGACAGAACACAATGGTCTAAACTGAAAAAAAATCAAGGAAGGAACCACATTTGGTGTCAGGGATTTTGAGTGAAGAGCTGGGCAGGAAAATCACAATTAAAGTTACAATGATGGTTAGACTCAGGGTCTGCAATTCGACAAGAAGAAAAAAATCTGAGTAGCTTTTGGATGGAAAAGTTGTAAGCCATTAAAAAAAAAAAAAGAAAAGAGCAACATGAACTAAGTAGTAAGAGTGCAAAATCAACTCCCTAATTTAAGAAGTCTTAACTTCAACAGTCTCTAAAAAATATTAATTGGTGCACTTGCACAAACTAATGCTTTATGGACCAGCCACCTCAAACTGCTTTTTTTCTTCCATCCACATGAAATTTCTTATTAGCTGAACTTTTCACAATCTGGCATTTCTTAGCTTCTTTAAAAAAGATAAATTAAAAATATAGATCCTTGAGATGACAGGACCAGGGAACAGATTAAACACTGGCACCTGAACTCCTGTGAGCTATTTGTAAGGAGTCCTGCCACAAACACTAAAATGGTCACTAAAATGGCTGTGTCAAAACACCAAATCCCAAACTCCTGCTCCAGTCTCACTTCTCTTCTGATGTTTTACCTCCCTAGTGGTCCCAGGCTTGTTATCTTTTCCTAGCTAGTTTTTGCACCCTGGCTCTCAGGAGTCCTGTGTCATACAGGTAATCATTCTCCTTCCTCACTCCTTTTCCCTGGCTCACAGAGGTCTGTTGGCCCCTCAATGCTGCTAACAGTTGACTGTCTCTCCATAACTTTTGTTGTACCTGTAATGAAAGCTTTTCAAACTCATTTGCCAAAAGTTTTACAGTAAAATGTGATGTGCAAGACTTGATCACCAAGCTTTTATAGTTCTTTCATCTTGCTTTATCAGCTGTTCTGCTTTCTACACAATAATTACATTACAGACAAGCAAAACACAAGGCTTTGATCTAAACAAAATTCCAATACAAGACATATTAACTGTGTACACTTTGGCTAGGTAGCACAGAAAAGAGAAATTGTTGGACATACTCAAGACTGCACCTTCTCTTTATGCTTAGAAGGCCAGCTATGCACCAACAAAACCCAACAAGATAAAAAAAAAAAAAAAAAAAAAAAAAAAAG
>VZUI01031088.1:0-11619 GCA_013401135.1 Cettia cetti | reverse complement strand
GCCGGGGGGGGGCGGGGGGGGCCGCGGGGTCGGGGCGCGTCGGGGGGAGGGAGGGGGCGGCGGGACCGAGCCGAGGGGCCCGTACGGGCGGGCGCGGGATCCTCGGCCCGGCCTCCCCGCCGCCTCTGCCGCGGGCCCGGTTCATTGTCCTTATTCCCCTGATCGATGCCTTTTCCCCCCCGTTCTCCCCCGCTCTCCTCCAGGCTCCCTGGAAGGTCCGGAAGTGCCGCCCCCGGGAGCCGCCAGCGCCAGGTACGTCACTGCCGGGGCCGGGGGGACCATGGCCGGGGGAGCCCCCCCGGTACCGGGCCCGGCGGGACTCAGCCCTGCCCCGGCACCGAGAGGGCGGCAGCGCGGGCTGAGCTCGCACCGAGGGGCGAAAGGTGAAGAAAATCCTTTAGGAAGTAGGTGGAAGTGCCTTGTCGGCCCGGCCCGTGCCAGGAGCCCGGGGGCTGCTCGGGGCTGCCGTTCCCCGGCGTGGGGCTGTGCCTTCTTGCCCATCGCCCTGCAGCTCCCCCCGCGTCCTCCCGGCGCCTTCTCCTGGAGGTGGGTCGGGAGCGCGGGCTGCGGTGCCGCTGCGGCCCTGCCCGCAGCGTGTGTCCCGGGCACTCCGCGGCCCGGGGGCTCTCGGCGGGCCGGGGCCGGCTGAGCGGCGGTGCCACAGAGCCGCCCCGGGGCAACGCGTGCCTGCGGCCGCTCTCCCGGCTCTGCCCGGCTCTGGCCCTTGGCACGGGCAGCCCGGCCCCCGGCCGGCCCAGCTCGGCTCATGCGGGTTCCCTGGCAGCGCCGGGGGAGGCACGGAGCGGCGCCCGGCCCTGGCACGCCGCAGCTGCTGCTGGTGGCCTCGTTCCGGCACGGCTCCGTCCGTTTTGGAGGAAGGTGTGACCCCATCAAATTGCGTTTTTATGATTTTATGTTACAACGTTCCGTGAGGGTGGCGGAACAGTGAAAGAGGCTGCCCGGGAAGGGCGTGGAGACATCTCCAGACTCCTCTGGAGACATTCCAAACCCACCTGGACGTGTTCCCGTGTCACCTGCTCCGGTGACCCTGCCTTGGCAGGGGCTCGGACTGGATGATTTCCAGAGGTCACTTCCAACCTTAACAGTTCTGTGATGTCTTTCAGGAGTGAAAACTCAGTCTGATGGTCGGGGTTGGGATAATCCTTGTTTAGCGATGTGCCTGTCCCACCTTGGTGGTGCTCCTCTCTATCTGTACTGCTCTGCACAGGCAGTTTGTGACTGAAGTGCTTAACTGGCAGGGAAAAACTGCTCCCATTCAAAATGGAACAGGAACAGTGCTCAGTAGCAGCAGTGGGGCAAATTGAATCTGTCACAGAACTTTTGAGAAAATCAACCTGTCCCTTCAAAAGCAATAACTGAAGTAATACTTCAGAATACTTCAGAAACAAGGCATCTTCAAAGATCCCCAGCTGCCAGGGCCTCACCAAGCAGTTATTTGCTGCTGTGGCTTCTGTTGTCAAATTTGACCAGTTCTGTTCACAGCAACACTCAGGTGTTAAATAGTCTGAACTCCCAAGAAGTTTTTTGTAGTGATGGTTCAAACTTGCTGCATTCAACATGCAATAATGGGCTAATGAGGGTTGGGTTTTTTTCCCTATGATAGTTAGCTTCATGAAGAGGGACTTGGTAATTTGCTGTATTGTGACATTCTTAATAGAAAATTGCTGGCTGTGATTTTTTTCACGGAGTTTTTTCCAAGTTGTACTCTGTATATCTTATGTGCAACCTCAATTCACTGAGGTCATGCTGGGAAATGATTTTGCATACTAACACTGGAGATTTAGTACTTCCTTAGTCAAAAGGAAGTTTAGATAAAACATGAGTTCACTTGCTTTCACTTTCACTTGCATTCCTACTGCAATGAGCTGTATCCTCACTTCACTTTCCTTTTGATAAATGTCTTCTGTATTTTCCTCTGTTTTTAGTGGTGGAGAACATCAATTCATTTGCAGTTCAGTGAAAGGCTCCCAGGGCTTAGTGAAGGCAATAGATGTTTGATTATATTGCCAATTAATAACATAACACAGCAGTCTTGAAATATTTTTGTGCACTGACTTTCTTGCTGAATTTGTGTATTCGTTACCAAGTGTAAACTTTGTAGAAGAAGCCTGCTTGCTCCTAGCGTGTGCTAAGAGACCAATCTGGTGAATAAATACACAGTTGTGTATTTCATATATATACACACACATGTACACACATTTCTGTTTGAAGCAGGACCAGATAACCAAAGTGATGCTTTCCTTTGAGAAGGGCACTGAAGCCTTTGTAATGTTTGAAGCTGAAGTGCACATTTATTTATTTATTCAGATATTTATAAATATCTGCCTTTATTCAGTGTACTGAGAGAGGAGTAGAACATCTGACCGTCATTCTCAGCCTCCCTGAGGTTTCCAGCAGCACTGTGCAGTGCTCTGTGGCAGAGAGTTTAGTCCTATTGCTGTAAAATCGAGTGTGTGTGGGGAGAGATGCCAGGATTTGTGTTCCTTTGGGGCTCTGTTTGTAGCAGAAATCATTAATTGTGCTCACAGACTTTACTTTTCCACAGGACATGGGCTTCACTCTGTGCTTGAGTGGGCAGTGGTGACTTGGATATTTATATTCCATCTATAACTACATGGTTAGAAAAATAAATTGAAACCAAACACACTAATTGAAAATGTAGCACAACAGTAATATCTTGTGATAATTACTTAAAGCCAGAATGCTCTGTGTTAATTAAATGCAAGTGGGGTAGAGATTTTGGAGAATACCCCTGCATTTCCAATTGAGGCAGCAGATAAAGGCATTATTGGTAGCAGCCAGTGCTGTTAATCTTAATGTGTAAAAAATTCCAAAAAATATCATTGTGGACACGTATCCCTGTCTGGGTGTGTGGGCTGTGGTGCTGCCCAAGAGCACATCAGTGCATTTGTAGGTGCTGGAACTGCTTGTTCTCCTTTTCTCCTCAGTAGAATTTCCCAGTTCAGAGCAGCTTTCTGGTGTGACTTACTCTTGCTCCAGCCTGTTGCTGCTCAGGGGGCTGGCAGGTCCAGAAAGAGGTATTAAATATTTCAATTTAGGGTCTAAGCAGGGAAAAAATGGTGCCTGGGCTTGAGCTGGGAGGTGTTGCCTTCAGATTAGCATATTATTGAGACAAAGGAAGGTACAATCCAAAGCTGAATAAAGAGGAAACATTTTCAGTTTATGCTGAAACTTTTGTGTCAGTCACCATCTGATTTTCCTGAGCCTGTTTTGGGAAGAGAGGCTGAGATGTGCCTGTGGCATGTGACAACAGGCAGGGCTGGGTGAGTGGAGCGAGGGGAGGCAGCACCAGGAATAATTAAGTTTATATTAATTGTGCTGCTCCCTTTCTTCCTGTTGTGTGCTCCAGTCTCACAAACCCCATGGAGTGAGCACCTTAGAGGCAGCAGCTGCCTCAGTCCCTGGGGTGCTGGCTGGAGAAGGGACGCCCCCTCCCCGGGGGTTCAGGAGGTGTGGCTGCAGTGCAGGCAGTGCAATCTGGGGTAAAGCTGTCAGGGGTTGGTGTTGGAGCTGCTGTGTAAATCCCGAGCTCCATCGTGTGGTGGGAGCTGTGCAGCCCAGAGCTGCAGCCTGGGGAGCTGGGGCTGCTCAGACTCTGCAGCTCCACAGCTGCACTCAGCTTGTCCCCTTCTTGCACTGCCCTGGGGGTTGTAAACTCGTGCTGGCAGGAAATGCAGCCCTTGGGAAGCTGGCTTTGTTCTAACAGGGAAAGCAGAGGACCCAGGGGTCGATTAGAGCCTGTCTCTCTCAGTGTGCTGTGCTGAAAGAGGGAACGTGCAGGTGCACCTGAGCTCCTGTGCTGCACTGGCTGTGACATCAGCAGCTCTGCAGTCACTGGGGATGAGAACAGCCAGCTCAGCCGGGGCTGTGCCAGCAGGATGATTTGCCAGGCTTCCCTGCTGCTGTGAGTGCCAGAACCCCCCGTGCATGGCTGAGAGCAGCAGCACACAGCGGCCCCCAAGGGCGCCTGGCAGAGCTCACCTCTCCAAGAGCGTGGCAGCGTGGGTGCTGCAGCTTGGAAGGACTGTTAGAAATAATCCACGAGCTAAAAATGCCCCAAAATGCAGGATTAATGTAAAGCAGAATACTAAAAATAAGAGTTGTTTGATACATGACAGGTTGGTTAGATTTGCAGCTAAGCTTTGTCCAAAGGTGGAGAAACGAAGCAGATCAATATCTAGGTTTGTTGTAATCCCTGTGTCCTTCAGGATTACAACAAACCTTAAAAAGAAATGCATAAGCATTGCCTTCCATTCTGTAAAATGTAATCAGGTGTGTAACACCTCCCCAGGTTTTCAAAGTGCTTTGAACATTTTCAGTCCATCACAGAACCATCAGCTTCAGCCACTGACCGTGGGACTTCATTAACTTCCTGGGGGCTGGGGCTGTGCAGCTCAGCTCCCTGCCCAGGCTGCCTCTCCTTGAGGGATGGAATTCACAGGGATTCTGCTCAGCTGCTGAGGGCTGGGGTGCAAGAGCAGGGAGCTGAGAGCAGTGGCAGCTTCCCTGCTGAACGCCAGCTCTGCTGGAGCTGAGTTTAAAGGGTGTGATGGGGGCTCTGTAGAGCTTTGAGTGGCCCAGAGCTGCAGTTGTGATCTATTCCTGCTTTGGGCATCGGGGCCAAGCCCTTGTGTCCGTGCTGAGGTTTATTTTCTGCTAGGCATGTAAGTTAGCAAAAGCAAATAATGGGATTTATACCAGTTACAAGTGAGACTTTCAGGTTGATTCACCCAGATTTGTCATCGCTGTGTGTATAAAGGATTCTGTAGTAAGGCACTGAGGGGGCTGGAAAGTAATTTGATTTTGTGTGTGTCCAAGGAATAACGTCATCCCTTTGTGTGAGCGCACGGGATCACGCGCTGTGCGCTTGGCAGGGACAGCAGCGGGCATCAGGGTGCTCCTGCTCTGAGCAGCCTTTGTTTGGAGAGTGGGCTGGAAACAGCAGGGAGCCAGCACTGCTTCAATGTATTTAATGCTTTAAAAACTGCTCTGCTCTAAACATTTTCAGCTGTTGTATAAACTACCTGGACAAACAGTCATTTTCCTTTGCAGCCCTCTTCTGGAGCTGCCCTTGCTACGAAGGGGATTCTGAGTCACACATCTGTCTGGCAAGTGTTTTCATTTCACTGTTCAAAGGTGGTGTTGAGCTGTGTTAATGTGGAAATTGCCTTTAAAGTTGCATCAGCAGCATTTAGAGAAACTCTTTCTGATGGGAGAACACGTCTTTTCAGTGGCCTTTTGGTAAGGCAGTTTAACAACTAAATGTCAGGGTAGGGGCCGTAATCTTTTTCAGTTTTGTTTCTAATAAAGAAGTCCTGTGCACAAAGCTTAATGTAGTTTAAGACTAGCAGAAAAAGCTGCAAGCAGTACTTTGGACAGTGCATGATTTTTTATTTTTTTTAGCTATTGTTACAATAGGTGAAAAGGTCACTCATTGTAATAATATTTATTTAATCAGATTTACAAATATTAGGGCCTCATCCTGATCCATATAAATCAGTCACATAGCTGTGGTCCTAGGCTGCATTACTTTAAGTTCCAAGGAGGAGGAAATGTGTCTGCCTGCAATGTCACTGATAGCCTTTTCTTCTGATTTCAGGTGAGAAGAGCCACCTGTGCAGCATGACTGGTAATTCAGCAGAAGTGTAATGACTGTAGTTGCTACGACTGCTGCAACTTGCTTACTTAAGAGCCATGCAATTGGTAAAATTTTGAAATTAAGAAACCTTACTTTTAACAGAACTTCCTTCTGTGACTAGGGGAGAAGGGGAGGGCTTTTTCTGTGCTGACTTATAAATGCTGTCTGCAGCTAGCCTGACTGGACTGAAGCAGCAATCCTGCCCCAGCTCTGAAGATGCCTGCCCTGTGGGATGAGGTAGTAGGTTGTATAGTTTTAGGGTCATACCCACCACTGGGAGATAACTATACAATCTACTGTCTTTCCTAAAGCAGCAGATAAGCAACAATGGAAGCTTCTCAGTTTTGAGCTCACTGTCAGATCTTGCTGAACTTCTGCACTTGCAGTGCTTATGACAGGACACAGTATTTGTGTAATAGCTGTGGGAATAGTGGCAGCTTTTTCTAGTTCTTGGAAAAGCTAGGTTTCATTCTGCATTAATTCTTCTGCTCTAATGAATAAAAAAATCTAGATTATTCCTGTATGTGTATGGTGGGGTAGTCAGATACAGATTCTTGGTGTTCCAGTTGTTGGGGTGTTGTATCAAACATCCTTCAGAATGAAGCTGAGGTTGGCTGCTGAGCTCTTGCTGAAGTCTGTGCTTCTCTGTCAGAGTGAGGTAGTAGATTGTATAGTTGTAGGGTAGTTATTTTACCCTGTTCAGGAGATAACTATACAATCTATTGCCTTCCCTGAGGAGTAAAACAAACTGCGCTCCCTTGCAGCCAGTCCTGGGCCAAAAATGCTCCTTGAGTGGCAGCAGGTGGATTCAGGGTTGTGAAGCAGCAGTGGCAGGATGTGCAGGGCTGGCTGTGCTTGGTGCAGCCCCCACAGGTATTTGGAACATGCCTTTTCTCCAGGGTGAGTGGCACAGTGCTGGCTGGGGATGGAAAATGCCCTTGCTTTAGGCAGAGGGAGGAACCCTCCACTGAGGGAAGGTATTCCAAGCCACTTAGGAGAACAAAGTACAGGGAGCTCAAGCTTGTGCATCAGGACTGCAACTCTTCTGACACCCCGGTTTCCACAATGCTTTAAAACTCCCTGACTCCCAAGGGCCTGGTAAAGGTTGGAGGGAAAACTTTCAAGGATCCTTTATTAATAAGTCTGCGTGTTTTTCTGCAGCTTTTCCAGATCGAATGCAAAATTTAAGTGTTGGCCAATTTTGGCCTAAACTGACCTCTTCACTTTTCCTGGGGGGTGGGAAGCTGTGCAGTTTGAGCATCCCAGAGCCAGCACTTCCTCTGAGGTGGTATTGGTCTGTAAAAAGCCTTGTAAAGTTGATTGCATTCTCCTTCCTCCTGCTGTGCCTGGTGCACTCAGCCTGTAACTGGTTCTGTGCTAGCGTGCCCAGCAAGCAGCTTGCTCCAGGAACCAAACCCATGGAAATAAAAGCTTTTGGGATGGGAGGTTTAGCCTAGGCAGGGTGCACGTGGAGCCACTGGTGAGTGATGAGGCAGTGAGGCACTGTGCCACCTCGAGTGTGTGCCCAGCCAGGGCAGAAGAGAGAGCAGCTGGGGAGCTAAAGCCCTGCAGAGAGTGAAGAGCTGCACAGAGGAAGCGTGGGGCTCCTAGGAAGAGGTAGTAGGTTGCATAGTTTTAGGGCAGGGATTTTGCTCACAAGGAGGTAACTATACAACCTGCTGCCTTTCTTAGGGCTTTATTCTAACACCAGGACCATGTGGGCTGCAGCCTGCAAACCTCTGCAGCTTTGGGACGTGGAGAGAAAGGACAAGGTATTTCTGAGCGTGCTGAGGCTTCCTGGAAGCTGTGTCTGGGCAGATGGGATCCCAGTGGAGGTGCAGGAGTGCTGGCTGGAGTGCAGCACGGTGGCACTGGGGCTGGCCGTGCCCCTTTGGGGGTGCTGGGCTTGCTGAGGGGCTGTGCTGGAAGGCAGCTCCTTCCAGAGGAAGCTGGAGGTGCTGTGAACTTGTGAACGTCAGGGCACTGGTACTGCCTGCTCACAGGGAGCTGAAATACAGCTGCCTTGGGCTTGGTGCACTTCAAGTGGAGGAACTCCAGTCTCCTTCCCCAGAAGCAGCAGATGGCAGAGATTGCAGCTGCCCTGAGAGCTGGTGCTCCCTCACCAGCCATGGGTGGAGCAAGCTCTCGGTGGTGCATGATTTACAGGCCTGCAGTTCCAGTTCAGGGGGGGTTCTCATGGAATTGTTAAAAATGACTCCATGGCTTTTGCTGTAATTGCACCACAGCAGTTCTGGTTGGGCTCTGGCTGGACACTGGATACAGATTTCAGTTCTGAGCACCTTGCAGCATCCATGTGCTGTGCTCACACCAGCCACTATGTACATTGCAAATCAGATGCAGTCCTAGCCTATAAACATGTGAAGTATTGCTTATATTGAACATTTTGTGTGAACTTGACTGTACTTTTTCAATTTAGTTAATAAAACAGCACGTTGTGCAACTGATGGTGAATTGCCTTTACTTTCTCCTGAATTAAGATGTGAGTTTTAAAGAAAAACAGTGCCCACGTTGGAATAAACTCAAGGCCATGTTTGGTCTTCATTACAATTCCAACACTAATTATGGTGTTAATTATTCTGGTATTAGCTTTTGTTTAAGAGCTTTGGTGCAGGGCTTCACTGTGGGTGGGGAATACCTATTCACTGCTGAGTGTGCAGGAGCTCTGCTTATTCCAGACCTGCTTTCTGACCATCAGTTTAAATTGCTGCACAAACATCTAGACTTTAGTCTGAACATAATTGCAGCTGGTAAGGGTATCTACAGGTAAGGCTCAGGCAGAGAAATACCAGTCAGTTTGGTTTTGGCAAATGTCTTAAAAGCTTTAATATACTTAACATTTTATAAATAGAAGTGGTATGCTTACAAAAGGTTTAAATAATCTGTGCTCCCCTGTGCAGCTGCTGGTTCAGCATCTTGTCTCACCAGAGAATTTCTCACCTGGATCTGTCTGTGGGTTCCACCCAGTGGGCCCTGGCTTGGTTTGCCTTTTCCGTGTGTGCATCCCAGGGCGCAGGGATGAGGTGACATGGCAAGAACCCTTGTGGAGCAGGCAGTGCAGGAAGGGCTGCAGCAGCAGTAGAGACTTGTTCACCACCCATGGTGCACTGGTTGTGTCATGGTGGTCCTGGAAACATTCCAGTGCAGCTCCAAGAATAGAACACACAGCCAGCTGCACATCCCAGAGCCATCCGTGTGCTGTGCCCTGCCACGCGGGAAGGTGTGCCCTGGAGCCTCCCTGCGGTGTGAAACCTGACCCTGCCGGGCTGTTCCGGGGAGGAGCCGCTGCTGAGGAGCGTCCCTGTGCTTGCAGAGGGCTCTGGGGGTCGGGCCTGGGCACCTGAGGGGGCCTGCATGCGTTAAACATCCTCTTCCTTTGTGTGGAGAGCTTGGGGTGTGGCAGCCAAGAGTTTCCCTCTCCTGTGTCCAGTTCTGGGGTCTCCAGTACAGGAGGGATGTGGAGCTGCTGGAGAGAGTCCAGGGGAGTCCCTGGAGCCCCTCTGGAGCCGGGCTGAGAGAGCTGGGGGGGCTCCCCTGGAGAGGAGAAGCTCAGGGAGAGCTCAGAGCCCCTGGCAGGGCCTGAGGGGGCTCCAGGAGAGCTGCAGAGGGGCTGGGGACAAGGGACACAGGGGCAGGACACAGGGAATGGCTCCCAGTGCCCAGGGCAGGGCTGGGTGGGAGATGGGACACTGGCAGGGCTGGGTTAATGGTTGGGTGCCATCTAAAGGGTCTTTTCCAGCCTGAAGGATTCTGTGATATCTTCATGCCAAAGAGCCCCTCTTGCTCTGTCCCCGGGAAAGGAGCAAGCTGCACTCTAACAGGTGCAGACAGGTTTTTGCTTTACAAGACACAGGATAAAATACCTGATAGGTGTGCAAGGGGAAAACAAAAACCCTTGAAAGAGAGGAAGGCAAGTGTCAGTGGGTCGAGAGGCCAGTGGGACAGGTTCAGCTGAGCTCCCAGAAAAGGGACATCCCTCCACCCTAGAGCCATCAGAGCATGGTGTGGCCTTCAGCCTCCAGCTGCAGCTGTGTATTTAATGTCATAGTTCTGTAAAGATGAGTCCTGGCAGGAGCTACTGGAGGCATCAGGTGTCAGCGTGTGTTGTTGCAACAGGAGAAATCAGATTTGTTCTCATTTGTTCTATTGCTTGTAGTGGAATTGGATTTTTAGGCTGGTTTGTTTCAGACACTTAAAACCACTCCAGTGAAGAGACATTGGAAAATCAGACACTGTTCTCTTCCAGCCTGTTGTATTAAAGCAATCTTCAAAATAAAGCTATTACAAGCCACATAATGCTACAAAGGGCTGTATTTTTGGTGACTGAAAAGGTCCCTTCTGAAATAGGAGAATGTTTCTGAAAAAATACTCCTTTGACATTAAAACTCTCTATACAGATGATGTCAAACCCAGCTGCTGGGTTTAAACCCAGCACAACATAAAAGTTAAACCCAGCACAGCATAAAAGCAGGGAAGAGGGTGAAGCCCCAGTTCTGTGAGGGAGTTTGCTGCTCCCTGTGTTCCTAGACCCTTTAGTGCACTCCCAGCCACTGTGTAAATGAGGGGAAAGCAGCAAGCAGTGGTCAGTCGATCCCAGAATGCTGCCACGCACTAACCCTGGTTCTGGAAGAGGCTTCTGCAGCAGCTCCCTAAAAATGAGGAGGGATAAGGAAGGAAAGAGAGGTGTAATTTGAACTTCCCACCTCCTGCAACAGTCAATTTTCCCCTCGCTCACACTGTGCCTGGTGAAGCTGTTGGCTCCTGGTACAAACTCTGAAGGGTCTTATGCCAGAAGAGCAGCCAGAGCCTTTCCTTGGTGTTTGTTTTACAGAGAGCAAGGCTGGGGCTGTTTTTAGAGCCTGATGTAATTCCTGATGGGTTCTTCATCAGCTGCCCAGCACTGCCCCAAGTGCCTTGTCCTCCGTGCTGCAAGGGAAGGGCTGCACAGAGCCAGGGGATGCTGCACAGAGCCCAGGGGATGCACAGGACCCAGGGGATGCTGCACAGAGCCAGGGGATGCTGCACAGAGCCAGGGGATGCTGCACAGAGCCAGGGGATGAACAGAGCCTGGCAAAACCTGTGTTCCCACTGGATTGCTGTGACTCAGTGAACCCCATTGTGTTACAGAAATTCTGAAACGGGGCCAAGAAATTCCAAGATTACCTTCTTAAAGAAAAAGATATGCACTGCTTGTCCTTCAAATCCCACTCAGTGACCAGTGTTGGATTTCAAGCAGGGCCAACACAGGCATTTCCCTTTCAGCTGCTCTTAGAACACAGGAGCTAAAAATCACCCAACATCCTGAGCTGAAAGGGGCCGAGAAGGATCAGAGTTCAGCTCCTGGCCCTGCACAGGACACCCCAACAACCCTCCCCAGTTCCCCTCTGTCCCTTTCCTTTGGAGCAGGGGCAGCACGGGGCTCCTTGGAGCTCAGAGCCCGTGTCTGGATCCAGCTGCAGCACAGCTGGGCACGAGGCTTTCCTCCTGCTCTGCCTGTCCCTGCCACTGCTGGCTCTCAGAGGGATACCCCAGGTGTTTTCAGACCCCACTGAGCTGCAGCTCTGGCAGCAGCCAAATCTAAGCTGCTCTGGAGCTGTGATTGTTGGTGTTAGGGTGAAATGCGAGTCAGGAGTGCTGCTGAGCAGGGTGTGTCACTCTGTGTCACTGAGCTGGTCACTGTGCCATCCCTCCAGCCCAAACACAGCTCCCTCCATCGAGACTGGCAACAGAAAATTGTCCAAATGATGTCTTTAGATTTAGAACAAACTCTGTGAGTGGATGGCAACAAAACCTCTCCTGTGCACCTCTGCCCTGGAGCCGGGCTGGGAATGTTCCCCTGGAGAGGAGAAGCTCCAGGGAGAGCTCAGAGCCCCTGGCAGGGCCTGAGGGGGCTCCAGGAGAGCTGCAGAGGGGCTGGGGAC
>VZUI01031087.1:0-24562 GCA_013401135.1 Cettia cetti | reverse complement strand
CTGTCCGTGCCTCCAAAAACAGGAGTACAGACGAAAAAATGTGTGGGAGTCAGGTTGTTTCTCAAACAAACTCCGCGCGTCTTCTCTCCCTGGTTCACTCTCAGAATCAGTCTTAAAGATACAGAAACTCAATATACAGCACAAACAGAATCGACGATTGGGGATACAAACATCATAAAGTCACCCTAGGACACACTCTCAGTATCGAAACCTGTAAGGTCCTATCTGGCTCAGTAATCCTGTGATGGGCTTTGAGGGTCCCCAAGCTTCTCTTCTGCATCTTGTTTGCTTGTTGTAAAAGAACATCTGGAGGCCAGTACAAGCAGAGAAGATCTCACTTGAAGCTATTGTTTAAGGAAGAAGTGTTGACTCAGGACATATGGAGACAAGTCTGTCAGATCTGTAGTGAACATTAGAGGCTGAGAGAGGAAAGAAATTTGGAGGAAATCAACAGCCATTCACAGGTCCAAGTTGTACCTGTATCTGTTTCTTACAAGTTTCTTTATTTTCTATTTTCTTATTAGATGTATACACAGATAAAAAAAAAGAAAAAAAAAGTCACAAATAAGAAATGGCCATCAGCCTCAGAAGGAAATCATTAGTGTCATATAAATGTGCCTGATCTAAAGAATCTCAAGAACCTGCATTTCCACCATTGTATATTCAGACTGAATCATTTTGAATTACATTTTCTTTCTAGGTTTTCATATCAAACCACTTCTGCAATATTTCAAGTATTTTTTTACGGAAACACTATAGCCATTACCATGACAAAAATTGAATAGCTACTCCAAGCTGATCCAATTCTGTAGTTGTGTGTTGTCAATTAATCTGGAATTCCTGTTTTTCTGATACACAGAAAAAAAATGTTTCAGGGACTTTTTTTTTTTTTTTTTTGTGGTATGTGTCTTAACACCACTGAATCTGTCAGAGGGTTTGGATTTTTTACAGAATATTCCTTCTGCTTACCCTGAAGCATTAGAAGTTTTAAGTGTTGATTTTGAAGGATGAGTTCTATATTAAAGCAAAGATGGAATAGATCTGTCTTACTCTGCCAAAGCTGAAACCTGGACCATACTGTGAAACAGGCACACAACATGTGGGAGACTGAAAAGTTATTCATGCAGGAAATTTCAAAGCACTGTGGGATTCAGTTCTTCAATGTAAGTAACTCATTCTGTAACCACAGTTTCATTATCCTTTATTTTTTTTAATATGTAAGCTTTCAACAGTGAGAATGAACAATTGCCAAAGCTATAAGAACTGTCAGTAGCTCTGGGGTTAAACTGAGGAGCAATGGATCTGTGGGTGTGAGAGTTTTATTTACTATATGTCTCAACTTTTTCCTGTTTGAAAATCCGTTTGGTCTTGTGGAAGATGTAGTGCACCCAGTGGGATGCAGCCATGCTGTGTTGGGTTTTCCCAGTTTCTCTGGGATGCAGCTTCATGCCAAGGGTGGGAGCTGAAGTAGGGTGGAAAAAATGTAGTCAAGGGCAAGTCTTGTTCAACAGGACCACACTTTGGCAATATGTGCTCCTTTCAGATTGTGGGAGCTGAGTTAAAGCAACTGTTCTTTCATTGTGAGAATGCTATAGCAGTAACTGAGCTGACAAACAGTTTTAATGATCAAAAGGAAATTAACACAAAATTACGTTATCCTTCCCATACATACTGTATATTCATGTGTTAAGGAATTGCTGTTCCTGACTCGATCAGTGTTGATCAAGCCCATTATTCTGCTCTAGGTATTTTTTCAACAGCAACTGAAAATGAGAGCACTTGAAATTAAAGCTACATTTCATATGTATTAACTTTAATAGAAGCAAGCAGCTCGGTTACCTTAGGCACAAGTATGACGAGTTACAGAAGTGTATGTATCAGCACTCCCACTTACAAATACCTCTCTCTCCTGTAAAGCACTTTTTGTTTAAGTGAGGTATAATCTGATATGGAAAATAACGTTCTTGCAAGTAATATAGTGCTTTATGTAATATTGCAGTTGCTACAGTGGTCCTTGGCTCTTTTCCTGGAAAACAGCCAGACTCCCTTGGATAGTTTGTGGTTTTGGCTGCTGTAGCCAGGTAGTCTCCTGTCCTTGTTTTCAGGCTTTTGCTTTAGCAAAACTGCTGGCCGAAAGCATGTGGCTCCTTGACAATTGTAATTTGCCTTAGTAGGCCCACAAAAGCTGTGGCAGGTGTCTCTCCCTTTGTCATAACAAAGATGAAAAGGCAGAGTCACAGGCTGGATGAAGAGTGACACCTTGAATGTTCTCCCTGATCTATTTAAGCCTGCTGCAGCACAAGGCAGATGCATGCATTTCCTCCCAGACACCCATTTCATTGTTAATGAAGTGTTCAGCAGAGATCCACAGCTAAAAAAAAGCAATATACGACATCTTTCCAAACTTGGAACTTAACACACAACCAACAAACGCCCCCCCCCCCCCCCCCCCCCCCCCAACCCTAGAATAAAATAGTGAAATTTGTTTGTTGGTGCAAATATTTCCAGGGGCATTAGCTGCAGCCCATTTTGAAAACAGCTTCTTATTCATAGTAAGGTTGCCTCAAAAATTTGGGACTACAGAGACATGCAAGTGCAAAGACCTTTGACAACAATAGCTTTTTGTTCACACAGAAGTTCTTCATTTGCATGTAAAAGGGAGTTATGAAAACAGAATTTCATAGGCACAATTTTTATTTAAGAAGACATTTGGTACATGCAAGCTTTCTCTTCAGCCTAAAACAAGCTAGCCTTCCTCTGGTGTATTTGAGAATTGCCTATCAAACTCGCTTTTTGCTTAGTTTTTGAAGTCTCCAACATGTTACAATAGGATTAGGAACTCTTTCTGTTGAAAAGTTGCACAGTTCAGAAGGCAGAATGAGATCAGATTTATTAGGTGCGACATTTCCATGGTGTTTCAGCCTAAAAGTAGCCTTCTGACAGCAAAAGATGAGACATGATCCTTGTTATCTTTCACCTTGGGCCATGTTTCACTCTGGCACAAGGGAGCCTAAGATGCTAAAGGCAACCTGTGTGTCGTGGTGTTGTAAGATGTGAGACAGAGGAGAACCAAGCCAACGCTTCTCAGAATATTGCTACTTGAATTTTGAAGAGTGACTATAAAACCAACAAAGACTGCAATGCTGCAAAGCTAGGCAGGTCATCACATTCACATGACATTTGTTCAGCTGTAAAAGGACACTGAAGGGACAATAAGGACCTGGCCTCAGCACTCTTGCAGAGTTGGGGGCTGTCTCGTGCATTTGATCAAGTACGAGGAACACATGCATACAATCAGTTTTACAATTTTGAATACAGCTATTTGAGAACACAATGAAACTTTTATGTAAGCTTCCTATTAGAGCATATGTTACTGATTTAAATAACATTCAGACTTTAAAAGTTTTTGTTTCAGATGTCAGAATTATCTGTACAACCAAGCCATTGTGTGTTGACATGGACCATATTGATGTTATCACAGTGCAGCTTGATAAATTCCAATTGATTTCTGTAGATCAGAGATGGGATTCTCTTTTTCCTTGATTTTGTAGTTGGGTCACTTTCTTACAATCTAAATTTCCCTGTTTACCAGTGCATTCATTTTCAGAGCAATCTTAAAAATAAAAAAAATCTGCATCAATGGCTATTTTAGATGTGTTGCTTCTGAAGATTTATTCAACGGATGCAGGTGTGCTTTAAGATACTGCTTGCAAGTTCCATGGATTTAGTGCTTTATTTCTAGGTAAATTATTCAAAACTGACTTCAGGAAGAACCAATGGGGTTCAAACTGATTAATATGTTGAGAGTTTTGCTGTTGTTTTTACTGGGTAGCTTGAGCCCAGTGGAGCTATTCAGGATTTATTGTCATGAAACGAAGAGTAGGATTTGGCTCTCTAGGTCTGATATTCATCCAGTAAAAATTT
Organism: Cettia cetti; assembly: GCA_013401135.1. Classification (NCBI taxonomy): domain Eukaryota; kingdom Metazoa; phylum Chordata; class Aves; order Passeriformes; family Sylviidae; genus Cettia; species Cettia cetti. The sequence continues at coordinate 20,638 of VZUI01031087.1, read as the reverse complement.
GGATGGATCAAATCAGTCCCTGAAGAACAAGGATGTTGGATTAATGGAAGAACACATTATTTCTTAAACTTGTGATTAGGTGCTGTGAGCCAAATTGTACATTGCCCCTCTGCTCTCTCCCCAGCCTGGGGGAGTGATGACAAGCTGGGAGCATCAGATTTCATGGGAAAAAATACTAAATGGTTGTGCACAAGAAGAGAGGGTGTTGCCAAGACCCTCACAGAAGCACTGGGCTGTTTGATGAGTTCCCATCCCTGCAGCAGTTATTTTGAGATAGTTGGAACCTAGGCTTCAAACCCTGCAGTTTATTAATATTGTTTTCCCAAAATCAATTATAAATGCAAATTTTTGGGTTAAAAGTGAAACTAGAGGAGTCTATGTTGATTTCTTGGCACTCTTGGATTCTAATAACATGATCTGATATTCAGTGTGTGTTTTGCAGGCAAGTCTGTGTAGGAGCACGTGTGGAATAATCGCTCAGGAGGACTCTGGTTTGGCAGCTTCAGGGGCTGTAATCCTCAGTTTATCACAATCAAAGGTTATGATATACACATCCCCACCCCATGCTCCATTTCTCTGCCTCAAACTGTCTTGAATGAACCATAGTAGGGGTGAGCAGGATGTATAATGGCTTTGGTTACTCATTCTTTGCCTTTCCTGTAAAGTTCCCAGCTTCCACATCACTTGGGACAGGACACTTTTCACTGGATTGGGATTATTCATTGTATTGGTGGGAGCTGTGTTTCCTCTATAGTGTCTTCTCTTTCCTTCTATAAGCTCTTTGTCGTTTGCACATCACTAGAGCACTCCTGTGCTACCACCAGCCTTGTACAGTGTCTCCTCTTTTTCCTTTCAGTAGTCAAACTTTCCAATCCTACTTTCTAGTTTGGGAATAGGTGCTGTAATTTTCCATATGTTTATGTCATGCCCAATACAGGAGAATCCTCATCTCTGACATGTGTCTCATTAATTTTAGCCTTGGTCAATGATTATTTTGGCGGCACTGTTTTGCTACACTGCATGTATAATTATAGTGGATTTTCTCTCTTACTACCCTGATACATTGTTATTAGGAGTTCATTATTATATTAAAATAGTCTACCTTAGTAAATCATTATCAGAGAGCAGATTCCCATTAATTCCATTTCAATATATGTCAATAGATGTATCTCCCCAGTTTGGGCTGATCTCACCCTCTGCACTTAACATAAATGAAAACATGCCTATATGTACACTTGCACGCCCATGGTGGTCATGAGTTCTCAAACAACTCCTCACTTCACTCTCACCCCCTCCAAGGTGGACGTGCCAGATGCTCTAGAGCTGGTCCCAGAGGAGACACTCCCATCTCTTGCAAGCTCATAAGTTCTTGTCTCACCAGCCAAAATATTTCAGAAGAATTTTCAGAAATGCAGGTGTGTGCAGTTGTGAGGAACAGCTTGCTCTGAGCTCCATGCTTGTTTCACCTTACAGCAGCCATGCTCTCAAGGGCAATTATCTCTGTAGTAATTAACAAGGGAATTTTGTCTGATGCTGCAGCATGAGTCATGCAGCTTCCAAAAGATTAGTTTGTTAGTTACTGAATAAAATGTTTGCAGATGTACTTTGCTGTGATAACATCTCTGACAGGATGACTCATTACAGATGCAGGAGTAAAGATCTGCAGGGCCAAAATGTGACTGCATGATCCAGAATTTTAGGCTCTTCTAGCAGCAAGCATGACCCCAGTGTCAGCATGAGGAATTTGGTTCTGCAGTAGGGCCCAAAGGGGAAAAAATATTTTTGCCTCTGCTCCTCACTGCCTCTACACCAGCAGGGAAGGAGAGGTGGCAGTCATTTGCTCTTCATGAGAGCTGGAGTGCCCTTCTTGAAGAGCAGGAGAAAAGATACCTTGGGCTGCTAAGTTTCTTCCCTGAAACAAGAGAGCAAAACTGGGTCAAGTAATACCAAACAGTGAAACAAAGTTCATGCTTTCTTAGTATTTTGTTTCTTGAGTTAAAGATGAGCTTTGGGACAGCCAACTTCAGCCTTCTAAGAAACCACTTCCCATTAGCTTCCATATATTTTTTCTATTCTGAAGTGTCTGTTTAAGCATGTTTTTAATAACAAGACCCTGTTATCAGACACTGGCTTGCATTGCAAACATGCAGTGATTCTGCCTTCTGCAAGTACCCAAGACATGGGATGTACAACTTAATTCCTTTGTCTGGAGCACAAAGCCTCATCAACTTTGATTAGTATTAATCTTGAAAGTGCTACTCCTGACTTGTGCCAGGTAGCTGTAGGAGAGTCAGAGCTGCAACCTATGAATGAAACTGGAATGGATTTGCGACTAAACTTAGTAGCACAAATTGTGAAGAGTAAGGTAAGTAGGCTTTAAAAGTCATTTCAGTTAGGGTCTTCTTCTGATGGTGTGCACAGCAGGAGAATGATTTAAGGACTTGTTAGGTAATAATTCCTAGTGAGTGTGCACCATGCATGAACTAGCACACAGTGTGAGTACGGACTGACACTGTCTGTGTGCACTGGGTTTAACCACAGTCAGCTCTGGAACAGAAAACTGTGACAAACAAAGAAATAGTCTTAGACTTCTGAGTATGAGCAGGAAACTACTTCCACAAGTGCATGGAGTGATCAAGGACTAGAGGGAGTAACTGCTCTTGGGGCCATGTGTAAGAATTGCTTGGGAATTAATCCTCTGCTTTGCTTTGGCATTCTTTATATTGACAGAGAAACATTAGGAACAAGCATATTACTGCAATCTCCTTTTGTGGCAAAAACCCTTTAGTTAAAAATTCAGGACAAAATAAAAAATGGAAATAAAGTCCATTCACCATATCTCACTCTACCATATGTGGAGTAATCAGATTAGGATTGTCTTCAATTTTGCTGTCTTAATAAACAGAGCATCTATCAGAAACACTGTTTCAATGACACAAAAATAAGAGTGACTACTTCCCTTTATCTCTGTTCAGTGGTTTACAGAAGAGAAAATTTTGAAAAAAATCTAAAATTTTGAAAATCTCATCAGTGCTTGAAGAGGGTCATGAAATGAGCAGTGCAATCCCTTCACATTATTCCTAATGCCATATTTGTATTTATGGCTGTGTTGGCCTTGCTTGATGGTAGGTTCTGTTTTTGTAATTTAATTTAATTTATTTCTTATTATAGACATACAGCTTGCAAATCTAATAATAAATTTTCTGTAAGTATTACTTTGGGGGGCATCTGTTCCTTAAGGAAGCCTTAGAACCAATTTTTGTTTTATTTAGAAAATAGACACAATGTAAATAGAAGATCTTGTGCAAGGCCAGGGACGTGGTGATATGAATTTGGCTTTCTTTATCCTTGTGTCACTAGAGGCAAGCTTCCTGGGTACACAGAATTCACTACAGGTATTGTGGTTTGTATCCGTTGAGGGTTTTCTCCTCAAGGGAAGACTAGCCTTTGATGGAAAGAGATGTTCAATGAGGCTGACATTTTTCTTTTTTGTTTAGTTCTGGCCACTGAGTCAGCTGCACTGTTTGTACCTCAAAAGCTATAAAATGTTACATAAACACATTGTGTGGTGTATCCATTGTGAGCTTATTTAAATGGGCAGCATCCCGGGAAAGGTTAATTAGAGGCACCCAATGCCTGCAGCCCCTGCAGTGGTAGAGGATGGATGAAGTCAGATAGGTCTGAATGATGCCTATGGATATACCAGTCCCTAGGAGGCAAAGGGGTGAAAACCCTCAGTTTCACCTAGAAACTTCCATTCAACCCTGTATTTGGCCCATCACAGAGGAGAGGCACCTCGGAATATTTTTCCAGCCTTTATTAAGGCTTAAACAGGCTCCTTTCTCTTGACAAGGCCCTTCCCAAGTATTCAGATGGTACAGAAACAACAAAAAATGCAGATAAGTGTATGTCTATCCCCACTCATAAAAACACTCCTTCCTGACCTCTGGGACTGGCTGGATGCCCAGTATCCCTGAAGCAGGCAGCTTGGCTACAGGGGTTTGCTGCAAAGCTATATCAAAGCTGCATGAGGCTCTCAGAGGGCAATGCAAAGCTGGTCTTGTTCCCTGTCATCCACAAAGAGAAGACATGAGTACAACTGTTACCTTGATATTTCAAGATTACAAGGGACCCCATGACTTGCATCTTCTGCAACTTTCTGTAGGAAACTTAAAAATGAATATTGTAAGAGATAGCTAATCCAGAATTCTGAGGTCAAATAAACTCTATTTAAGAACAATTTTAGCTTTTTATGTGGTCCTGAGAAACTGGCCCAGCTTGAGTATGAATGCTGGACAAGGTGACCTTCCTTCCAACTCGGCCATTACTGTGTTTCTGTGAACTCCATGCTAGCCTCTACCTTCTCTGATAAACTGTCTTTGAATTCAGTTATCCACTGTTTAGTTCTTTATTGTTCAGATACTCTGATATCATGGCCACAGTCAAGAATTCTGAGCTTTTGGTTGGTTTGGGATTTGATAAAGTGTTGTATTTTGTTTATGTTATACTAGTGGCCTTATGCAACATAATGTACCAAAGATGGCAGGTGATTAGGCCCCCAGTTTGATTTGCCACACTTCTTGTGTTATCTTTGCATTGTGTAGCAGTGTAATGTCAGTGGAACATTACACATGTGTGGACTCAACAGGTCAGTGTGTGATTTTCTGGGTTATGACCAGAAAGTTTAAAGTTCATATAAATGATCCCTTATTGATATTTTGCTATACCCAAAGGGTGGGAAAATAGGATGGAAATGATTATAATTTTCTGCTGATTCAAAAAACGTTATTTGGCAAAAGTGTTATTCCATTCAACTGCAAAATCAGAACAGAGGTAACTCTGTAAGAGGGACAGAGTGAGACTGACCGTGCAGGCAGCTCAGATATGTTAATTTGGGTTATATGAGTACAGCCAGTGATGCCAGCGTAAGAAAACCCTGCTTAATTCTTAGCAATTGCTTGTGATTTATGGCAGAATTATTATGATGTAACTCTTGGAATAATCTTAATCAAACAGAGCTGGAGTGACATGTTGTCATATAAGAACAAAGATGACAGTGGGGTAAGTAAATAGGGGTATAATTTTATTCCCCACTTTTGACAGTGAACATTTTAAATGGAATTTCTTGTAAACAATGTAAGATTTGAAGGAAGCAGCAGTGGCCTAGTCTTAGAAAGAAAGTAGATCTTGAATTTTTTCACTCATTTAAATAGAGCTTGAATTGTTTTTTTATAAGGGATCTTGGAACCTCATTGACCCATCTCTGTGTCCTGTGGATGGCTCGGTGTGGGCTCTCAGATTTAGATGGGATCTCTTCCTGCAGCTCTCTAAAAGTAAGTATAGATGTGTCCTGCCCAATGACAATCTCAGAACTGTCTTCAGTTGATATTCTTTACTTCTAATCTTCATTCTCCTCACCCTTTGCTTTTCCGGCTGGCTTTGGTTTGCTGCCTTGAATTGTGTGAATTAGTTTAAAAAACGCTACAAAATAGCTTTTTTAAATGAGGTCTAGCATTCAGGTCTGATCCTGAGTAGGCCTAAAGCAGTGTATGGCTAAATTAGCTCTTGTTATTTAAGGCTGCAACAACCATGCTTTATAAAATGTTCACTTTCTTGCCAGTTTCATCCTGTGACATTTAGTATTTCAAATATTAGAAAACATTTTGCAAAGCTTCAGTGTTACTTGTCCAAGCCCTTGGTTTACATGTTTATTCTGTTTACTTCTGCTGAGGAACTCTACATTGCGTATAACAATATCTCTGACCTGAGCCAGCTGACCTGGCTGGATCACCTGGAGGTTTTGGACCTGGAAGGGAACAATATTGAGGACATCAACCAGATGCAGTACCTGCGACTTTGTTGCAAGCTAAGCCACCTGACAGTGGAGGGCAACATTATTTGCCTGAAGCCAAATGCAGAGTCTGCAGAGGTGAGGACTTGGTTTGCACATATTGTGTTAATTTTTTGTCAGTGCTTTTTAACTGGAAGTGAGAAATGTTTCTGCATCTTCCTATTGCATCATTCTAAATGAAGATGTGGGATACAATTCCCAACTTTAATTTCTGTTGATTTTGTGGTCTTATCAGTATGGTCTCCAAGATGACCGCAAGTGAAATACAAGGCTGCTAGTAAAGACTCGGGCCTGTTTCGCAGCAATATGAGGAAAAACTTCTCTCAGATTATGAGCATTGGAACAGGCATCCCAGAGAGGCTGTGGAGTCTTTTCCTCTGGAGATACTCAAAAGCCATCTGGATGTGATCCTATGCAACCTGCTCCAGGTTCTGCTTTAGCAGATGGGCTGGACTAGGTGCTCTTAAGTCATTTCCAACCCCAACCACGTTGTGATTCTGTGGTGAGACAAACATTTTTTGTGGGTTTTGTATTTCTCCAGTCCAAAGTCCAAAAGTCCTCCAACATCTCCATGCTCAGAGAAGTTAAGCTCTCAGAAAAACAGTGCTTGTAGTGACTAGGAGAAGTTATAATGTTGGAACTGCTTGGTTACCCTTTGCCCTGAAAAGTTAAAATCAAATCATCAAAAAGACCCTCAGAAAAAGCTGAAGATACAAAATACAGTGATTCATCTCTTACATACTAAAATGATAGAATAATTTCTGCTGAGGTGTTTTGTTGAATGCATTGAAGAGCCTCTGTGTCACAAAGATGAGAACACAGTAATACATGATCTGATTTGGGTTTCAGGACACTCAACAAACTAAGCAAGGGATATCTAATTCTACGTGAACAGCCTCAGAGCTTTATTACTCTCTTTCACTTTCTCCCGCTTGATAAAAAAGCATTGTTGGGATATTAAACACGAACATATTGCCATCCAGGTCTTTTGGAAGGTCTATGGACACACAAAGAATTATGTAAAACACAGGTCTCACTAAGGATGGTGCAATTCCCAATGACACCATAAACAGCTGATAATGCAGGCCCAAAATGAGAGCCTATACTGTTATCCCACTGCAACATATTCCATAACTTTCGTGTGTACTTTAAAGAAGTCATGCAGATGCTGTTAATTTGCCTAAAAGGTTGGGTTTGATATTTTTCCTGGACTTAGACTTGAAAACAGGTGCTAATACTAAAATTCAGTTATGCAATAGACATATATTTTAAATCTTGGCAATTCTTAAATATATGAGTTAATAGCATTTTTCAGCTGTAATTGTTGGCTTGATCTTATTCTTCAGTAAAAGGGGCCATGGAAGGTAGCTGTGTAGCTATCATAATTTTCCTCTCTGGAATTCAAAATAAAATATTATATACTTGCATTTCTAGTTTGAACTGGTGGAATTATCCTAAAGGGACCACATTGTAACTGCTTGTAACCAAAATGATTTCTCCGTTTTGGTACGTTTCACCCTTATAGAAGATGCAATCATGAGAGGAAAAACATATTCCTGCAGTAAGAAAGCACTGCCTGCTTGTGATGGACAAGGCATGCCTGCTTACTCTTCCTACTCCCATGGAGATAAATACAGCTACTGACACTTCCTTTCATAGCTTCCTGCTATAGAAATGGTGCAGTGTATCCTAACAACACAGAAGGTCTGATTCTACTCCCTTGTTGTTGTTCCTCTTCAATGAAAGTGGGATTTTTGGAGGAGTTTGCATCTTCAGTTCTTAAGTGTACTTTTAGTGGAGAAATGTCAGATTTCCTTTGGCCTGTTCAGGTGAGGAAATCAGTCCTTGGGGTACTCTGCATGTTCTCCCGTAATGGAAGTACAAAGAGCAGTAGTATGTGGTGGTGTGCCCTCCTGCTCTTATCCATGCAGAATGGCTGTCTCTACTCATGTGCAAGTAGGTGCTAAGATCTGATTAGTGAGAGATGCCTCTGCCCGAATTACAGCGCAAACCTTATGCCAAAGCCAGTGATACAAAATTTATTTAACAGTATATGTGAGGTAGAGAAATAAAAAGAAAATAGAGGAGAGAAGAATATTGTCACCACCTGTGGTTCTAGTGGCATCCCTGTTGTTCATTCTTCAGCCTGGACTTCTTGGTGGTACGGTCCCAAGGTCATTCAAAACTTTTCATTCTTTATACATTTTAGCAAACAAAGGAGTTAATTCTCATTGGCTACACAGTTCTCTTACGCTATTCGTTAAATGATTATCTCTTGCCCCTAATGCTAATTAGTCCACATGCTTAGTCTTTCTTTTCTTTTGAGCCAGTGATCACAATCTTGCCCTGTTGAAATTATCTTTTATCCAGTTGGAAACTGATTTCAGCAGAGTTGCTGAATTCTTTCCTTGTGGCCTGTGAATTCTGCATTTTTTTTTGTTTCCATTATCAGTGATACCTTCTTCTTCCTGCTTTGTTATCCTCCCCCTGAGATAAGACCCAGACAATAGTGCCACCTTTATCTTATCTACAGTCCAAGTTCCAGGTATCCACAGAGGAATATCTGGGGAGTTTCAGTGGTCTTTGTTGGTCGTAGATGCAAATTTGTCTGGGAATCAGAACAGTAGTGTATTTTACACTGAGTTGTAGCAGAGGAAGACCATGAGTTTTCTGTAGTCTCCCACCCCATGTCTGTGTTGGGAAGATGCTTTACACTCAGTTACAAAGTGGGGCCTGCCCTTGCCTGCTGAGAGCTTCTCCATGGACTTTGTTGCTTTCTTGTTCAATGGATGTTTGCTTTTTTGGTGTATAGAAAAGCCATAGAGAAAAGAGTAGATGTGGGCTTACTTTGGTTGCCCTTGATGGTCATCTCTAATTTCTCAAGCTCCTTCTTGTATTCTGGCCCTTGCTAAAGGTCTGTAAAAGCTCTCCTATTTATTTACTTTTAATCTACAGGATGGTCTGGCTAAATTTACTGCTCTTTCTTCAGATGGCCTGTCTCCTCCCTGTAATTTGATTTTCAGATGAGCTCATCTTCCCCTGTTATCTAAACCAAGAGCAACAGCTTGATGATAAATTCTCAGCCTCTGTTGCTGTAATGTAACATGAGCATAACATGATTCTTCTCTCTGACAGGACATGGCTGAGAATTGGCTGTAGCTGAGAATGGTTGACTTATTTTTTAAATTAAGATTAAAGTCTTAGTTTGACAAAATTAGTGTCTGCCTCTTAACAACAATAACACATTTTATTTGGTGAGTTAGTTCCTTCTGCCAGTGTCAGTCTGCATTGTGCAGAGGGAGGGAGAATCCAGCCAGCTGGGCCCCACAGAAAGATTTCTGTTTGTGACCACTCTGTATTGAATGAGGACTTGGCTTTGTGTGGGTTTCTAATATTCCATGCAATGTCTTGAAAAGTGTAAGATTTGCCTGAGTGAAGCAATTGATTGGTGGGTAGCTGTCCATTTGTATTCTGCCACTATCAGTGCACCCTTGCTTTATACATTTTTTTACTCTGTGCCTAAAAACACAATCCATGGAAGTGCTCTTTCTTTCTCCATCAGTAGGTGTAGAAACACTGGTAACTTGTTTTCAAGTCTTTCTATCACCTGAGTATTGATGCAAACAGAGAATCATAAAGCAGGGAGACAGATGGGCTGAACGCTGAGGGTGCCCAGGCTTTCCATGGGTATCAGTGGCCTTCTATGCTTTTGCACATTATACATAGTATGACAAAGACAAACAACAAAGTCATTAGTGGGTAAACAACAAGGAGCCTTTGGGTGAAGGCCATGTCTTTGCAGTTCTCAGGACATTTTCATGTTCAATTCAAGTAGAAATTATGTGAGGAGCATTTCATGGCAGAAATTATGTGAGAAGCTTTTCATGGCAGTCATACAAATTGAACAGTGCTGTGCTACTGGAAGTCCACAGACTGTTTAATAAACTGACCACTTTCTCAATTTCTCCAGGACCCAGACTATAATTACAGAGCAGAAGTAAAAAAATTCATTCCCCACTTGAAGTATTTGGACAGAATACCAACAAGCCAGACTGCTCTCCCTCCTTCCAAGAAGATGCATGAGGATTCTCTAATCATCAAGGAATCCATCAAGGAAGGTGGTTTAGCCAAAGACATTTCATGGTTAGGTATGACAGGTTTCCTGTTGGGGTTCATTTTTCAAGTTATGATGTGTAAAAAAAGAAAGATGAAGAGCAAGCTGGCATCTTTAAAGCCCATCTTTACTTATAGTGAAGGGACAAAGGATGTTGTCATCTTCTCCTGGGAAGTAAGAAAGCTGCAATTCAGCAGACAGCAGTGCAGATTTAAGTGGAAGTTGTCCTAAGCTGGGCATCAAGATCAAAAAATGCAGACAACTTCTAGAGCATCAAGTTAATACAGCAGTAGCTGGGAGTCTGTACTTAGGGCTCATTCTGCATGATGGGAAGAAGCAAAGCTTGGAAAGGAAAGTTTCAACAACAGCTGTTCACAGCTCTTTCCATGGTAACAGTCAATCCCATGTAGCATGGATGTAGTAAGATTTCCTATTCCAGTTTAATAATGGGAAAGGCAATTTGGTTACCACCCTTCAATGGTAGCAACATCCCAGGAAGATTGCATAGTCTTGTAAGAAATCTGTTCCACTTTCTTTGTTACTGTGATTAAATTCTTTCCATTCATTAGTAAACAATAAATAGTTTGAAACTAAATCTGTTGTCCCCTTGCCCACAGCCTTGGTAATAGTTCAGATGCCCATTCTTTTACATGTCATGCTACATGCACTTTACCACATACTATTAAATATTGCAAAGTATTTCCTATAACTGCTCATGTTGCTTCCCATTAGTGTGGGCAATGCAGCTGGCTTCCCAGCCCCCTCCCCAGGTTGTGGTTTGCCTGCCAACTGTACTCCATTAAAAATTTAGTTTCTTTTGGAATATGTACATACATTTGTCGTTTATTGAATCCCTTTGGGTCCAAATCATTAGTTGTAATAGTAGTCATGGTAGGGAAAAAAACCATTAAAATCTGATCCCTCAATGATCGTGCTTTGGCAACATCACCTGAGGTTCAGAAAACTAGTTAACAAAGTTTGCTGACAGAAGCAGTAGGGGCAGAGCACAAAATTGTAAATTCATGTCACTTCCTGGTATAACCAGACTTACATTCTTGCTGGCAGCTGTAAACCAGTAAATTCATACAGTCAGGTTTAGATATCCCAGTACTTTTTTGATTCCAGTAGCAATGTTGATTTGGGTACTTTTCACATGGTGTGTTATTTCATGCATTCATATTAACAGCTGTGCCCAAGATTTACTAAAGGTCCCCAATATTTAACTCTTAAGGAAATGGCCATATTATCACACAGCTGATGCCTCACTTTGGAGCTGGTAGATGCTCAACACTTTAAAAGACATTATTCATCTGGGCACTGAAATGAAATTCTCTCTCCCATGGGTTGTTGACTGCATATGCTGCTCTTAGAGCTGTGCTGTGCTCCTAGGACTGCCAGCAGTTGGGCAGGTAAGAGGACAAGGCTCTGTCTGCCTTTGCTAGTTATTGTATAATCCTTCCTGTCCTGCAGCATTTTCACCTTTCTTTCTGTGGTAGAGAACTGTCTGTCTCTGAGGTGGTACTGGAAAAATCTATCACTGCCATTCCCAGATTTCTGTAATTCCTGGTACAGTTTCCCCTGTTTGACTGGTAGCTCTGGTAAGGTGTCCATCACCATCTGAATTGTGCCAGGGCATTTAAGCAATGTATTTTGGGACTGGGGTCTGGGCTGTGCCTGCGGCAAGTCTGGAACGGTTCCCGTGTGGGCAGGTGGGCAGCAGATGAGAGGCAGTTTACACTTATCCTAGGCATGCAGGCAGGGAAAGTAGCAGAGCCCTGGATGTGTTCAGGCTTACCTGTGGGACATTCCAAGGTGGGTGGTGAGCACAGAGCAGTTCCTGACCCATAACTCCAGCAGTCTGTCTCTGGTGCCCAGGAGCAGAAGAAGGGTGTGAAGGGATATAATTTTTCTTAGGGATCCCCAGATTCAGATGACTGTGTAGCACTGGAAGACCTCTGTCTCTGTGCTGGACCCATTCCAGCATGTTTCTTGTAGCTGCAGTTAAATATTTTTCTGTCCCCTATAGCTCCAGGTGAGCAGCAGCAGTCACCATATTGGTGATGGTGTGGTTTGAAGCCTTGCATAACTGTGCTCACACTAATGAAATCTCTCTTCTAGATTCGTATCTTGGGGAAGTAGCAAAGCAGTCTGGATGCAGCCCAAAACCTCCAACAACTTCCAGGCCTGGAAATGCACAGTGTTCTGCTAATGCAGGGACGTGTAGTGATGGCGACCTCTTGTCCGGTAGCTGTCCTCTTCCAGATCCCACTGTTTTTCCTGATAAGCTGTTCACAGAAGATGGCTCCAGTGATTTGACACATGGTAATATATGTTTTTATAATCCTGTTCTTTCCCACACCTCCACCTCCTTCTGAATGTTATTACTGATGAAAGCCAAGGTGTTTTGAATACCACCCACCCATGCCACTGCTAATCAGGTTCAGCATATGTTGTCTTCCATGAGACTCACCTGCTCAAGTGTAGGCTTTCCTTTATTTCCCCCTGCAGCAGAAGGTGCGAGTCACCTGGGCTGCCCACTCCTCAGCTGCCTGCCCCCATGCACCCTGTGCTGCTGTCCCTTTTCACAGCCCCATGCTCAATGCTGCTCCCCTGCTGGCGCTGCCTTTCAGAGCTCACCCAGCTCTCCTGCTTGAGTGACATCAGGCTCATCCTGTTCAGCCGTGGAATGTGGTCCAAGGGAGTCCTCTAGAGAGGTGTGGTGATGCACATTCACTCCCCACTGGATCGTGTGCTCAGACTGTGTGTGCTGCAGTCTCATACTGCAGCAGCATCGCTGCTGTCAGTGAGCTCTTTGGTTTGGGTTTCCAGAGATTGGTCCCTCATCAAGAGGAGTCAGTTCCTTGACTTCACATCCTGATCTACAAGCTAGCCCAAAACACAGGTCTACCATTGCCCTTTTTGCCTTAGTCACTTGGGGAAATGCCACCCATCCTTCCCTGACTCCTGTAAACACCTTGACGGTGCAACTCCACCAGCCCAGACTGCAGATTAGATGGGAAGATGGCACTTGTTTCCAGGCTGGGGAAATTCTGGAATCAGATGCCAGTCTCTCCTCAGTTCCCTGCCTATAGGTAGGACTCAAGATGATGGATTAGATGAAGCAATGCATAGTCAACAGCTGGGTGCACATTTGGAAATGTGCATGGAAACCAAGTACAGCTTTTCAGGGAACGAGACCGTAATTTTACACACACTTTTAGGCAGCTAACACTACTGATAGAGACAGTTTCACCCAATGTTCACTGCTTCTTCTGACCCTTTGCTGCCTTATCTCATTAACCTGATTTTGATCAAGATCCAGCTGCAAAATAATCCAGTACAAAACAAAAAATACTCCCCAAAATCATATTTTTTTTAATCTGAATTTTTTCCCTGATCTGTCTGACCATGTGTCCACAGAAATATTTGCACCAGCACAACTAAGGATGCAGGGCAGGGGCAGAAGAAGACAGATTCTGGTGGAAGCAGAGAAAACTGTCTCTTGGCAGCAGTGTCAGGCCATGCCAGCTGATTCTGTGGTCCCACATTATTAAATATTACAAGTTCTTGTCTGGGAAATGATATTGACTGACTTCAACAACAACACTGTTTGTTAAATGCTGGAGTAAAATGTTTTCTTTTTTCCTGTTTTTCTTAGGCTTCCGTCAAGTTATATGTGGGACCCCCGCCAAGGCCCTCCATGCAAGGAGGCAAAAGCTAGGTGTATGTTTTTCTTGTATACTTCATATTCCTGCATTGTGACCCCCATAACTCCTGGGATAAACTGAACCCCCACTGTGGCTTGTAGCAGCTCCCTCTCTTCTGTAGCCCAAGAACCCACCACATGCAGTTGCCTTTGAGGAGGACAGAGGGTCTCCTGCCATGGTGTTACATGTGCCTATGTGTTAGCAGCAGTGGACCATCAGCTGCAAGGGAACACGTGAAATCATGTATCAGCTGCTGGGGGCAGACTTCCTATCGTCCTGCAATGAGCAAAGTACAAGGCAGGATTGCAAAATTTGATGGTATTTCTACAACAGCTATTAAAAAAAAAATACTTTTTCCAGCAGTGTTTGTTTGATGTTGGTGTAAACAGTTAGCTTGCTAAGACTGCAAGGTCGTTCCTATTACCTAAACAAACACAAAGCCAGAGTTTGTTCCTCTTGGCAATGGGGTGGTACCCCTGCCCTGCAGGTCAGCCTGCTCATTTTGGCAGTAATTCAGTGAGAGGATACCCATGTGTGTCAAGGGGAGCAGCCTGGCTTGTCATGGTCAGCTTTTGTGGGCGCTGAGGTTCAGCACAACACAGCTGAACATGAGTAGATTTCAACAGGCTGGGCTAAATCAGGGAGATGCACAGGACACAGACTTTATGCTGACAACAGATGTTAAAGAACTGCAGAGAAAAAATATGTACCACCCTTGTCTTTCTGCTGCCACTGCCTCAGCATAGGAAGCTTTTCTGAAACAAATTTGAACATTTTTGTGAATTATTGTGTGCTAAAAACTGAGATGTGGAATTGAACCGTGGTTATATACTGAGTGATGCAGTTTCTGTGGTACTAATCTTAATATGCTTATTGGTATATGTGTTATATGCTAATATCCACTGAAATATAAATCAACAATTTTGTAACTGCTACCCTGGGTTCCTCAGGCTGTAACAGTACATGACTGGGGAGTGGAACTTCTTAAAACTGAGTTAGAAAATTATGAGGGATGATCTAAAAACTCAAAACCAACAATGGGCTTTGATGTATTCTAAAATCTGGAAACGAAGCTGGGAAGAGTTCCCAAGGATATCTAGATAACATCTGCCATTTCCACAGCCACCTTCTGTGAGCCCTGTGGAACCATCTGGTCTGACGACAGAAAACCTTTGTGGCTCTGGAGGAGGAAGAGATTTGCACCAAGAAAATGTGTCCCCTGACCTAGGAGCACGGACGGAGCGGCACAAGGGGTGAGACCGCCGGGGAAATCTTGCCGTGCAATAAACTGTGCATTCATTTTCTGCTGCAAAAATAAAACCAGCGCTTTGGCCACCTGGTGGCGGTTTCGAGGGAGAGTCTCGGCCTCCTGCCTTGCTGTCCCCGCTTCGGGCGGTAATCCTCCCGCCTGGAGCATCCGCGGGATGGCAAGGAAGGAGAATCCTTCCTCTTCCTTCTCTCTGGAGCGCAGGCAGGATGGGCTCGCTTCCTTGGCAAGAGCAAGGAAATGACTTTTCATAACTGGTGAGCCATTCTTGGCCCTGACAGTGACTACCTTCAGACAATAAAAGAGCTGAAAGGGGATGAGCTTTTCTGCAAGCAGCACATTGGCCTAAGCAAACAAGAGGCTGAAAGACAAATACCACTTTGCTGAGATCTCATAGATCTCACAGACAGGGAATGGTTATTTTGAAGTAAAAAAAGGGGGGGGTTTGTCTGAGCTTAGCTCAATGGGTAGTAAAATCTGCCCCACTTCACCTGATTAACATTAAGATTCTTGAGATAATCAGACACAGGCATCTTAGATGGCTGATCCAATTAAAATGATTTTTCATACCTCCTGGAAGGTGTGAAGTAACAGTGGGTAACTAAATCCACTGCCTGGGTGTTTGCCTGAGTGGCCATGCCAAGCTGCACTTGACCAGCTGCATAAACACACTCAAAAGCTAATTAAAGGTGTGATACTTGATGTTGTCCAGGTGCCTGCAAACAGGCCAGCAAGAACAAACCAGCCAAGCTCTGGAGGTGAATGAGGGTAAAGACTGGAGCCTGACTGACAGCTCAGAAGATGCGTTGAGGGAGGCCTGTGATGAGGACCTGATTGAAAGGATTTCACTTGACCCTTCTTCCTGCTCCTCCTCAGGTACTGCACCTAAACCCCTGGGGAAGGGTTGGCATTGAGCAGTAACAATGTGCTGTTTGTAGATAGGTGCATTGGTAAAACCAGTGTTTTATGAGAGCTAGAGCAGCAATTGGAAAATGCTACTGCAGAGCCAGACCCTAAGCAATCCATTCCAGTTTTTAAGCGGGACATTGTGGCCGACAGTGTTGACCATCAGTTGAGAGATTTCAGCATTATTATGTAGAATTAAGAGGAGCAAAGGTGATCTTACACTAGCTTAGCACCAAGTCTAGTAGAAGGACATGCCTCTGTCTTTTACCTTGTGTCATTAATTTATGACAGTGCCAGGCGAGTCTAAAATACAGTCATTCCTACTGAGCTGTATTTGAACTCAGTTGGTACTGATGTAAATAATGACTGAGCTGATGATTAAGGTTTAACTGAGCAACTGGGAATTCTGGAAAGATAGGCAACCAAAAGGATGTATTCAGTAAAAGGCTTATAAATGGAACATGTTCTTCTACTCAGGAATAAAGCCAAAGGCCTCTCTGAAATTGCATTTACATGAATGAAAGCAGAATTCCCATTCTTCACTACTTGTGGAATATTGTCTTTAAGAATATTAAAAACATTAATAATGGTTATTCCCAACACATATCAAATAGAGGACCATACATAATTACAACTTCAATGTTTTTTCAATTGTTAATATAAACAACTCTGTTTTTCTCCATAAGTAAAAGTATGTGAGTTTTCATTTTACATTTCTTTCAAGGGCAAAAATGGATCTACTAAAATTTAGAAAACTATAGTATATTTTGATAAAAGATTGGAAATATCATTAAATTGTTCAAAGCCTCCATGTGTATTAACAGTACTATAAACAGTATCTCCCTGACAAGAATAAAAACTGTTTGGAAAAAATCTAAGGGAATGGCCTATTGTCCAATGACCAGAGAAGTCTTAGAATATGATCTCATGGTCTCTTTTGATTTACTCTTATCTTTTACAGATTTTATATGATTTCTCTACATTGTGTATGATGGTCTCATCATCTTTGTACATTGACAAGACAACATCAGAAACATCTCACAGTGTACTTATACCTCACAGTGTCATGTCCTATAGCATGAAAGTGAATGGTTGGGCATGGATCTGTCCATCTTCTAACTAAATCTGCTGGATGATGATGGAGTGGTTTGAAATCTAGAATTGTCTAAGGTGGCAGTGGGGACTGACCAGGATCCTAATCACACACAAAAGTTTGTCCAATCCAGCATGAGTTTCTCTCAGAACTTGTTGCTGGAAGCAATTCTTCTGACCAGAAAAGGACAAGTCATCTGAGCAAAGCCACTCATAAAAATGTTTGCAGCATCAGATCCATATAAACTGCATTTTTTGGAAGGCAATGACTGTTATTTCAGGCTCTTGAGTCAGACATACCAGTCTCTCAGAGTGGCTATACTTAAAAACAAATATGAAGTTTAGACATTTTAAAAGCATGTAGTATGATACAAACTTCCATGAAAACTTTTTATCAGCTTTACCTAGGCAGTCAAATACATCCCTATCAATTGAGAGCCACAGAGACAAACTTTCTGGGCCTGAGTTTTGGTGGGACATTCTTTAGATTATGTTCCTGCCCTGGACCCTGCACATCAGGCACTTAGGTACAATTGGTTCTTTTAATAGACAAGAGCAATTGGATCCCTGCTATTTATAGAATGGTTGGTTCATTCAATAGACAAGAGCAACCAGATCCCTGCTATATTTAGAATGGTTCTAAGCATGTGTGCATGCTGGTTATATTTATAAGTCAGCAACAAGTTGATTTTTTCTCTGTGTGTTGCATATATTGCATGGAAAGCCTTACATGGCTGAAACAGCTAGAAAGTAGCCCTGCATGCAGTGCAATATTGTCCCCAGCAGTCAGGCACTTATTATGAGATTCCATGATCTCTGCCTCTGATTTAAAAAGTGGATCCACTCATCTGTGATTATTCCTCTTCCTTGCACTTAAGATCATTAGAAGGAGTCCTAAGGTATTTAGAACAAGTCAGTGCAAACACTGGCAGGGAAAGATGCAGGTGTGATCCTGCCTGAGAACAGGAGGGTTGAACTCGTGTGTGCACATCACCAGCAGTGCTGGCAGGGAGGCTGCCAGGGAACCCAAACTGACTGTCAGAGGAAGCAATTCATCATGGCCAACATTGGGACACTTGCCCACCCAGCTCCATCACACAGCATCTCCAAAACCTTTCACTCCCTGGGTTAGTCTTTCAGCAGTCAGATGAGCTGGTAAATCACTGTGCTTTCCACTCTATTTCAGGTTTGTCACAGGCTCAGGAGGGTGCAGTGTTCTCCAACACAAAAAGTTACCTAATTCCATCCCCTCCAAAAAACCCTTCCCCTGCCTCTGCAGTGAATGTTGCAGCACGACCCTGGAAAACAAGGAACCACAGGGGCCTAAAAACACCTAGCCAAGAGGAGAACAGGCAGTGCACACAGCAATTCCAGTCAAAGGCTCATCAAGAGAATTCAGCCCAGCCTCTGGACAAAGAACCTGCTCTCCTGGGCCTGCACAGCACACTGGCTGCCTCTGGATCCCCAGGGCAGCACCAGCCTATGGGGCAAAGGCCCATTCCAGGGCCAGCAGCTGTTGGATCATCAAGGATCAGGTATGTGCACTGGAATGTGTCTGGGGTAAATGGAAGGGGCTTCATGGCAGGAAAAGGTAGATTTCTCTGTTGTCTCTCAGGTCTCCTGCTTCTTCTGTAAAAAGAACTTTTTTTAATTTGTACTGACATTTATCTTTGACTGTCTAAAGCTAATGAAACATTTTCCCATGTTCCCTTATAGCTTGAGCATTGTAAATTTTGTATTTTCTTGAATAATAGCCCAGAATTTTGCTGTGTTCTTACTGCTCCATTCTCATGTTCCCCACCCAGAGCCAATGCTGTGTCTGTTGCAAAGACCTTGTGGCACTTGTTCAAAACTCTCCTCCAGTACACTCCAGGAAGGGTTCCTGACTTCCCACTTGGTTGTTTTGCTTTTTTTTCCCTGACACAAATTCGTGCTAGAATGAGCTCAGGAAAATAAAGCAGGCATTAGAGAAGTGTCACATGCACCAAAACATGTTTATTTGTCAACCTGTTTGCTGTAAATTTAGCACCATATTGTTGCTTCTTTGAAGAAATACAACTGAGGACCTGTGACATGACAGCTTGAGTTTGAATTAAATTGCTGCTTTGGAGTCAGCATAGGCAGAGAGCATGTGCCTTGTGGGAAGCTTATGTGCCTGGGGCTTCTCCCAGGCCTGGCAGCTTTTGGTTCAGTTTTCAGAGCTGGTGAGGAGAATGCAGATATTCAAATCTTGAGTGCAGTCTCACCTCGGAGTTTTCCTCTTTCCCTCAGGCCCATCAGGGATGAGAGCCCTTCTGAAGAGATCAACCACAAGCATCCAGCTGCCTGCTCATCCACAAAAGCCTCACAGAGGTTTAGGCCGATGAATTCTGCTTGGCCCCTGACTGCCAGGTCCATTCTGCAGTCACTGCCAGGCAAATTCACTGCTACAAAAACCTCTCAAAACAGAAGTCCTCAGTCCTAGAAGATACCCCAGTTGCCAGCATGCGTTGGAGCCATGTACACAGTGCAGCCATGAAGGATCAATGCTATCTTGCAGCATCTTCTGCAAGCTAAATACAGAAGAGTTCAAACAAGTAACATAATTTGCCTCATTTCAGGATACAGCTGGTCCAGAAATATTTTAAGAGCAACCACTGATCAACCAATGAGCTAATGAATTACTTATTACAGAAAAATGTGGTTATTTTTGCAACCTATATGCACTAAAACAGAACAAATCCTATCATACTTCCTCTCATCCTCACCATGCCCAGCTCTGTGAGTCAGGCAGGGACACCAAACAAAACAGGGCATGGAGCCTTGCTGTCTGTGGAGTGGGCTGGAGGAGGTGACCTACCAGCAGGCAGCAGTGTGTCTTTTGCAGTCCTGTATGCTTAACATGTGAGGGCCAAAAACAAGGAAGGACTTGAGAGGAAGTGTTGACCAGAGCGGGTTCTAAAGGAGGGGTGTGTTGCCTGAGCCCAGGAAGGCTGGATGATTTCAGAGTTTGTGCTCCCACAGGAGCTCACCCTATTCACAGGCATTGGAAGTTCTTGTAGGATGAATTGCAATAGGAGCAAATGCTGAACAAGTGGCTTATCCCAATATTAACATGTATGTTTGCTCCATAGCTACCAGGAATGATTTGTCTCACTTCCTCTGAATATGTCTCCTTCCTCCTGTCATGTATTCCAGAATTTCCGTAGCAGAGCTGACTTATGTCTCCAGGTGTCAGAGCATCCTCTGCATGTGCCTTTCACCTCCATTTATAGCATTTTCAGATCAAAAAGACTTTCTGATTTATTATAATTTGATAATTTTAAGTGACAATGCAGAAAAGCAGGGAAGTAAGGGATTTTTCAATAGGGCATTTGCTTCATGTTCAGATAAGGCCCAAAACATCTGTTTTAGTGGCTGCTGTCTGTGAGATGCTGTTCCAAATGACTGTGCCTTAAACTTTATTGATGTTGCAGTCTGAAACCAAGTGTCATCACATTCTTCCAAGTTTAAATTACTGTGTTAGATTACATTTTTTAAATCACTTTATAAAACAGTAGTGACACGATGAGTTAATGAATTGATTTTTGCTTCCTTTCTGCTGGCCATCTTACCTTAGAAAAGCAGAATAGTAGACAAAGCCCTTGTCCTGGTTTAGAGACAGGTATCTGCCAGGGGAAACTGGAGTTTTCCCTGGAATGGAGAATGTAACCCCCCTTCCC
>VZUI01031080.1:0-10069 GCA_013401135.1 Cettia cetti | reverse complement strand
GACCCCTCTCTCTCTCTCTTCCCGGGCTGGCCGAAGGAGACGCGATCTTACAGAGGGCAAGAGCCAGAGCTGGAATCGCTCAATAGCTGAATCGCTCAAGAGAACTGCCACTGCTCTGCCCTTCTGCTGAGACGCTCTCTGCCCGCTGAGGGAGTGCCTTGACCCCCCAAGGAGTCGTCTCTGAGGAGATACTTCTGGGGTGGCTCAGCCTCCTCGGGCCCCTGCGAGCTGAGGGGCCCCCACACCAGCGGGAATAATAAAGACCAGTTATTCCTCCTGAGGTATATCTTATATCTACACTAGTAAATGAAATATGCTGTCTTTGGTTCTGAACTATCACTGAACACTCCTTGTGCACACTATCAAACTCACTTTTTTCCAAAACAGAGTTGCTGCATGCTCAGTTCTGGAGTATAATAAGTGGCATGAGCTAGGGCTCTTTTAATGATACCACTGGAGATAGTAAAGATACAGCATACAGGCACATTTTCTGCCACTAATTTACTAACACTGACATAATTGTAACATCTTTCAGCAGATGATCCATTTCACTGTTTTCTGACAACTCATGTTCTAAGGTCATATTCAAAAGAGAAGATCTGATCTCACTTCTGCTGCAATAGAAAATACTGGTTTAATGCCTTTATTCTGGATTGGCAGTCATAAAAAAAAAAAGTGGAATTAAAGAAATAACGGAGGTGATGGGATTGAAAAAACATCAAAGATGGGCTTTTCCCATCAATTTAAGTGCAAATACAGTAGTAGCTAGAATTCTGTGCAAGATTCTGTGCCAAGGTGAGGACAGGACAAAGCAGCATTGTGCTGTTTCTGAGGCCCTCCTAGTGAGGGCTGTAACACAATTTATGTAATCATGGGATTCTCTGTAAGCAGCTCTACAAGGTTTGCATAAAGATACTCTGAAATACCTGCCTCAGCACAATCTTCCTGCCTGTCTTCTGTGCTGGGACATCTGGGATGCATAATATCTTTCAAGGGAACATCCACTGTCCTGTAAGTCTGAGGCTTTTAGGGCCCCTTTGCTCTATCCTGAGCTTTATGTGTGTTATCAAGGCCTGGAGCAGGGAATGAAGCAAAGGCATGCATTTTGAACTATAGTTTATTTTATTTATAATTTTGTCTTTTTCTATTAGCATAGTTCAGTTTTCATAGGAACAAAAGAAATCCATAAATCTGTTTAATGGGAAAGAAATTTGTTTCTTTTGGCTTCTGGGCATCTGTTCAAAGCTGGCCCCACTGAGTGCATGGAGTCTGTGATTATCTAGGTGATGATGCTGCACTTCCAGCTGGTTCATCTATCTGTACAGGGCTCAGACATTTGTAGGCTGTAAGGTTTCCACCCTCACATTTCAGCATATGTTCAGTCACTTGATGGCTGATTATAGCTGAGCAAATAGTTTGTAATGAATAACTTACTCAACTCATTAAACTTGCTTTCTTCTTGTAGCATATCCTCCTGAAGACTGAGGTTTCTCCAAATGTATTTCTGAATCAGAATGATTTAACCAGTTTCTTTAAACAGTGTGGGTAGATTCAGAACAGTGCTTTGGATGAATCTATTCAGAGACTGCTGATTAGTTAATTGTTCAAATAAATTATGCACTATTGTTTCTGCTCCCTGCCTGTTTAGATGCTTGTGTAAGTCTTCCTTATTAACATGAAAGAGTCATTCTGGAATCAGTGCCACTGAAGCTTCATCTTCAAGGTATCCTGCTTTAGCACAAACATAGCTGTTGGTCTGTTCTTTGGGTTGTTCTTTGTAGTCAAGCCTTTGTCAGCACAGAGAAATGTATAAAGGCATCTTCATGCCTTGTTATTTTGGAATCAGTTATTATCTTAAGGACATCATAGTTAGACTATCATAGTAGTTAATATCAAACTACTCTAGAAAGGAGTGTAATAAGAAGACAAAATTTCTACAGAACTTCAGTAATCCAGTCTAATCTTAATAAAACAGGAGTATTTAACAACTCCATCTGCTGAGTACATTAACTGAAGTGGCAGGAAGAAAATCCTCAAATTTCTTTCTGAGAGGCAAGAGTTCTTCAGATTAATAATTTTTTTTGAGAACAGTAGGCATTGTGCCAACAATATCACAAATCAGAATCTAGTGATGATTAAATTATGAAGTTGGTCCAGAAGATTTGTGGAAGACAAATAAATTAAATCAATGAGAAGCTGCATCTGCTCTGGTAAGAGGGGACTGCTTTGTGTGGGAGCCAGAACAATGGCTTGGTTTCTGCCAGCAAATGTAGAAAAGCTGAAGTGGTTTTACCAGCTAATTTTTCACATGAAAAATCAGTCAAAAATGTAGTGTCAAGCCAAGAATTGTGTACAAATATGTTGATTTTATGGGAAATTATTATCTCTGTAATTTATAGGTACGTGTTTCTAAAATTCTTTGCAATATTTTATGAAATCACAGTATTGTGCCCACTAGAATATAAGAGTAAAGCAATTGATCCCAGTAAGTAGTGTTCTACTGAAGTAATAAAGCATTAACTGTCCTCTTTGGGATTTTTTTGTAATATATTGAATAATATTGTTGTATTGTGAAAGGGATTCATTCAGACAAAAGAGAAACATTGATATGAATTAGCCTTTTGTGTTATCTATAACAGATCTGCTACTGCAACTGTTTAAAAATGGGGAAGTATTAAGACAGCTGAGAATGATAGGATTGGAAGAAAGTGACTCTGCTTTGAATGATGGTTGTTTGTAGTATTTGACTAAAATTCTTGAGTAAAGCTGGCTGTGCTGGATAGGCCTGTGTTCTTTACTATTGTCAAGTCTAAAGTGATGGCCATTTAAAGGCATCTTTTATTCTGGACCTTTCCTACTGAGATTTGATGTTCTAATGCACACTGAAATCCTAGAAAAACAATAGAGGTATGATCATGGGCCTTTTTGGCTTGATCCTCTGCCTGATCTGCTGAGGAAAATAAAATAAAAAAGTGTCATAAATATTTTTTAATAGAGTTTACAGTTAGGTGGTTTTCTCCCTTTTACAGAATTTCCATTGACACCTGTACTCAGATAGAATATGACTGGTTTCCAGTCCCTTTTTATACTACACAATGAAACTGACAGACTGCATGAAGTCATGTTTAAAGCTGTCAACAAATCATTCTGAGTCCCCAAAGTTAACACTTTCCTGCCTGTGTCCTGTAGAATTGCAGCGGGGAGGTGACTCAGCTGTTGTTTCATTTTGTTTCATTTTTGGGTTCCTGACAAGTGAGGTGTTTGCCAGTTATGTAGTTGTTCACTGGTTGTTTTTCTTGGCCACTGTCCCCTGTGTACTGATATGAGAGACCATGTCTTGGCAGTTTCTCTTGGGATTGCTGCACAAGCTCCAACCAAGTGTGGGGCGCTGAATATGATGCATGTTCCTCCCTGCTGAGACTCCCTGAGAGAGAATGTGGATGACCTTTAAAAATATGTGGGAATCAAAAAATATTCTCAAGTTAATAACTGAATATGTCTTGTTGAGTCTGGAAGTAGGACTTAGTTGATCTTCCTACTTCCTTCATTTGGTTAAAGGTTTAGTGAGCATCACGGCAAGTTTCTGCCCTTTATCACACAGTGTTTCAGGTTTGGCACAGTCATACGGCAGAAGGTGCCAGTGAACATGCAAGCTTACAAAATCCAGTGTCCCTTTCAGTGCCATCACCTTTTTATGGTGATTTTATCTCAGAAAATAGATTTCTTGCACCAGAGAGCATCTTGCAACCTTTCTCTTCAGAGCAAAGTAAATTTGAAGTATTTGAAATAAGCATTAGGATTGTTTAACTCTATGCAGTGCCCCTTGACTTCAGTTAAGTATGTCCCAAAGACACTTGTTTCAGCATTAAGCTCTGTGGACTCCACCAGTTGAAACTTTAATGCATACAAACCACAAAAAAAAAGTGTGTTAAAAAAGGAAGTTAAAAATTCCTGTGGAGTCACTCCATGCTTGTTTCCTTAATTTTTGCAATGTGGTTGTGACCCCACAGCTCATTTATTCCTCAAAAGCAATGAGGCGAAAGCATATGGTTGCTGCTACCAACCCTTCCTTACAGATTCTGGCTTTTCTGCAGGTGAGCAGCTGATAGACAATCTTTTCAAACAGATACCATAGGCAAAGTGGTCATTTAACTAAAATAATGAGGTCCCTTGTCATCTCAGAAACATGAAATATGAGAAAAGAACTGAAGGAGTTTTTTCAATTCTTATGCTTCTTCATCTTTGTTTTTATATTTTGATCACACATTTTAATCTGAGCTTGAAAAAATGCCTTGATACAAAAAGCAAAGATTTCCATAGGCTTTTGTTCTGGCTTTCTTTGGAAGGGTTCTAAGGAGTTAAGTTGGATTTTTAAGCTAGCTTCTTCTGCTCTGTAATTGATTGTTAAAATCCTGTTTTTCAGCTAGTGACCTTTGCATCAGTGACATTGCATGTGTAGCGTTAAAAAGAATTAATTAAAAAACCTTCTATTTTTAGGAGGGGGAAGTTGCCAAAATTCAGATAATTTAGACATCTCATGCACTTTTTTCATAGAAATGAATAGTAATTTTTCTTTTATAGAACATTCAACAAATTCAAAACTTCTCCTTATAAAAGTCCACTGATTGGATGTGTATTCAACTCATTCATTTGTAAGAACATCAAAAATTATTTTTTCCAATTATGGGTATAGGAGTTGCACCCCATAAAGCAATGAAAGAAGGAAGATTGAAATTACTGCTTTGTAACAGAACAGGACAAAGCAAAAAAAACCAACAAAACAAAACAAAAACGATTAATCTTCCAGTGAATGTTCTGCTTGAATATATAATCATTTTTTCCTTCCACTAGATTGTAGAAGTTACTACTGGCTATAAATATGGAAGGATTTTCTGCATATTCATTCCTAAACCCACTTTCTCTGTTCAGTAGTTTCACTCATTCACGCTCTTTGGATCAAGAATAAGCATGGCTTAGACCAGAAAACAAATGACATGTCAGGGTAAAAGTAAGAGCCTCCAAACAAGAGCGGGGTGAGCACAGTCCTGGTTGCCCTTAAAGTAGTCTCAAATAGGGCTTTTTTGGTGGTGTCATGATTAAGGATCCTCCTCCTGTTTGCTGTGTCTCCAAAATCTGGCTGTAGTAGCAGAAAGTCTGCTCGTGGAAAACCAGTCTTTTGGTGGCTGAGACCTATATTTGCTCCTTTAGAGCCATCACCCTCTGTCTTCAAATAAGCTGGGCTTTGTCCCAAAAAACCAGGATTTGACCATTAAGCAGATGTACAAAATCCTCTTTAATATTAAAGTGGGGATGCCAAGATAGGGTGGACCTTTGCACAGCAGTACATATTGAAATTGCATTCCCTCACAGTAGTGAGGCCAGCTGTATCTGACAGACTTGTTCTTCTCACCTTCAGGTTCTAACAGGCTACATTTTATTAAGTTTACCCAAGTTGTGTGTTTAACCTTTATTTTTTAATGAAAGCACATATTACGAAATCGTCACTAGGCCAAAATCTGAATAAGTCTTGGATATCTACTTGTTTTGTCTCTTACAACATAACCCTGAAACCTTTTGAGTTATCAGGTCTGGTGTGAACCAGTACATATCCTAAGTCAAGTCTGTTATAGAATTTACAGAATGTCCAGCTGGGAAGAGCAGAACAGAAATGCTTTCCATCTTGTCTTTCACTTTCTGTTCATAACATGTTTCTTTTTCCTTAAGAAACAACAAACAGAAGAAAACTCCACCAAACACAAAATTTCCCAAAAAACCTTAAACACAAGCAAAATAAAAATCAACAAAATATTAAATCTTTTAGGGCGTTACTATGAGTGCCACTGTAAGCGAGCTGTCAGGAAAAGTTCTGTTTTTGTGTGGCGCAGCCTTCATGGTGATGGCTTTGTCTCTATTAGTTGCTTATTTAAGAGGAAAACATCTTTAGGTTTTGGTACTGTGGGCAAGTTGTCTATAAAAGCTACTAAAGAATACAAGGCACCAATGTCCCAAAAAGGAAATAAAAAGACTTATTTTCTTCTGCTATTTAAAATGTTCCTGACCCTGAAACATATTTCTCTAAGGCCAATGAAATTAGAAAAATGTAAATGTTATTCAAAAAGAGAATCAGACCAATAAACTGTCCGTGTCTGCTTCTATTAGGACATTAATTAATGGAATTCAGTGAAGGACTGGCTGTAGCCCATGTGAAGTATTTGTTTAAACTTTTTTGTGAAATCCTGACCATCTGAAAGATGGAGAAGTACTATAAAATACACTGCCAGCCCTGGACCAAACCCATCCAGATAATTAACATCAAAGCTTGGTATTTGCATCATGCTCGATGACTGCAGGGCTTCTTAAGCAAACCACTGCTCCAACTATAGAAGCAGCAAGCAAGGGTTTGTTTACAGGCTTAAGTACTCATTTAATTAACTTATTTAGATAAATTTAGGTTGCCAGTCTGTACCACTGCAAGGTCTGTTGTAAGGCTTAATCCTCTGAATTGGATACATGTCAGTCATGTTGAATGATAGCAGCAGTGGAGTGAAAGCTGTGCCCAGATGGACTCTGAGGGCTTTGAAAATGAAGCAAAGCTCTTTTTAAAGACAGAGGCAGCAAGAAAGTTGATCGGTTTTCCTCATGGCTTGGCTCCAGTTTTTCTCCAGTAGGCCTGAATGGATCCAGCAAGCCAGTCTGGATCTTTCCAGAGAGCACTGTGTGGGAACTCCAGGCAAAAAGAGGAAACATTCTGGCCCAGGCCAATGACCATAGACAAAGACATGCCCAAGTCCCAGTGTAGCCCGTGTGTTGTTGAATCTGTCTGTCAGGGAAAATGACAGCTTTAGATGGATAACTGTTGTAAGCCTTAGCACATATTGCTGCAATGCAGGAAACATTAGAAGCTATCAGATCAGCCTTCCTCTGACCTTGCATTGTATTTGCACAAAGATGTGATGCCTAAATTAATGAACAAATTAATTAAAACACAAAGCAGAATGGAAGGATTGTCGGGAAGGAACACTATAAAGTTTCAATATGACTTATATGAAACTGGTAAGAAATTGTTTTGCAGCTCTATATTTAATGGACATTTAAGGATTTGGAGTAAAATGCATAGAGTTTAATGGCATTTTTCCCCCATGATACAATTTGAAGAGAAGTGAGATTGTGACATGGGTGACCTCATGTTAAATAATTTGGTATTTACTTGTTACAACTGAGACATTTATGACACCATCTCTGACATGTTAAATGTTTTCTTTCATGTACACTTGTGAAGAAAAGTGCTTAGAAAGGAGTTATCATATTTGTTTTATGTCACTGCAATGTAAATATAAATAATCTCATTTATGATGGAAAAAAATGTGAGAGATTTCTGTATAGCTATTCTGAAGCCATTTTGGTTTTTCCAGATTTAATTGTGGGTGCATTTGGAGCTGGAAAAGCAGTTGTTTACAGGTATGTGATAAATACAATGGATTTGATATTTTAAGGCTTTGGTGGGAGATACTAAAGTTAAAAAATGTCATATTCCTGTTTTCCTGTTGCAGTGTGTAAAAGGTGGTCATTAGAGATGATAAATTAAACATCTTGTGAGAAACAAATGTTTTTTTCACATGCTCAAACCCTGTAATTTTCAATTAAAATTTCCATGCTTAGGCTTAGTTCAAGCAGGTTCTGGAATTTTTGACTCTATAATTAATTTTAAATAAGAAATTTAAAAGGCATGACATTGAAAATTAATTTCTTTCCTGGGGAAATGCTGCTAGTAAGAAAATTTTAAAGTGGCCAATCTTCAGAGATTTGTATGTTAAGACATGAACCATTTATTGAAAATAAAGACTGCTACTTTTAGCCTCAGTTAAAAATATTGCACAAGATCTCATTTTACAAAACAAAAAGTTGTTGTAGACTATGGAGTTTCACTACATGCACTTTTTGATTAAATGTCAAATTTAAAACTACCAAATAAAATCTGCTAATGATCTCTTAGTCCAGCCATGCTGACAGCTCATTTCATTTAAGCATTCACCATCCCTTGCTACAACAATGTACTCATATTTCTGATTCCTGTCTGGCTTCTTGTTGTCTGTATTCCCAACAGCACCTGACTGAGAAAAAGCATGTTCTACTTCCCAACTGAATGTTTGTGACAGCATAAGAATTTTGTAAAACTGGAATGTTAGTTCAACTCATCTAACACTGTAGGTGCAGTGAGCAGACCTGATTTTCCTACTGTGCTATCTAAGAATCATGCAAGTGCTTTGCAATGCCATGAGTGACTTCACAGGATGAAACATCGATGAATTAGAGCCGTTCTGTATTTTCAATAACAATAAAATGTGTTCTATTTAATTTAAGAAAGGGAGTAGCAGGAGGCCATTTCCTGTCCAGAATGTATCAAATATGCAACTTGCCATACTGTTGAAATAGAATTTTATTACTGAAATTTTCTAGGCAATAAAAGGTTTTCCCTGTTGCACAAAAGTGAAGAGAGTAATTTTATTTTTAATGTCTTGCTGAAGTAATATAAAGAAATAATCATAAAAGCTCAGATGTGGATCGAAATATCAGGAAAGTCAGAAAACTGGGATTATGTAAGTAATTGTAAATAGTATTGCTGCCTTAAAAGAAAATCTGGGCACATGCTTGTTATTATTTGTCTTCTAAACTGTTCGGAGCAATAGATTATCTCATCACTTAATAACAGCTTCAGAGGGAGGGTTTCCATCACCAAAACTATATATTCATGTACTCAGCACAATTTACTGATGATTATTCCTGGTTTACAAAGTCAATTGTCTCAAGAAATGTCAGACGGTTTACTTCATTATTGGCCCAAGATAGTCTACACCAACTTCTACTTTAACCAAATCATGTTTATTTTTTTAAGAGTCTTAAAACAGACATAGTAATCCTGAATGTATCATTATTAATGGAGAAAGTACAAAAGAAATCTGCAAGATGGCCAGAGGACTGCTGTAAAACCCAAAAAGGCAAATTCTGTCCCTTTGAGAAAACTCAGTGTGATGAAATGTGTCTGGTGTGCCTCAGTCCTGGGACACATCTATTGCTTGACCATAGGATACTGTTTCCGTGATGTGTCAACATGTGATTTTTTTTTTTTTTTTTTTTTTTTTTGGGAATCCCAGTAGGATTCTGGCAGGAAAAGAAAAAAGGTTCTTTTGGCTATGAGCAGCATTATAAAATTGTGTTCTCCCAAGCAAACCTACATCTCTGGCTTCTTTGCAGCCAAGTCAGTTTTTTCTCTGCTGCATCTTAGGTACTAATGTGCTCCTTCTGAACATGGTGAACCTTATTTCTATCCCCCAGAGCCAGACCTGTTGTGACAGTGAATGCTCATCTTATTCTGAACCCCATGATTGTGAATCCAGACAATAAAACCTGTCAGCTCCCCAGCTCTCAGCTTTTGGTGGCCTGGTAAGTCCATGATTACTCCATATCCTCTTTCTCAAATAATTTCCTGTTCCTTAATTTTATTGCAACTCTTTGTTGAACATGTTCAACATTCAAAATATTGAAACATGCGCTGAGCACAACAAAACCCCCCTACATCAAAATCTTTTTGGTATTTGCCAGTACTTAGCAGATTGTCTAACTAACTGTGGTAGCTAAAAACTGAGTCCTTTGATACACTGAGTCTCCTTCTGCATAGGAGGATGCTCAGTGTCTGTTAGGGGCAAGCTGCAAAGTTATATGCAATGTTTAGATGAATGAAACATGAAACAGCTAAAACAGACAAAACATATAAACAGTCATCTGTTTGTTGACAAAATGTAACAGTGAAAGTGATGCAGAGCTGGTGGACCCACAATTTTCTGTTGGAGAAAGACAGATCTTAGTCCTTTTGAGAAGAAATAAGGTATCTGGCTCACCATCCTAATAGAAGTACACAGGATGTTGTTTCTGCCTGTCTTTGGTCAGAGGAAAGCGTTTTTTTAGCACATCATGCAGGACAATGTTTCAACCATCCCTAAAAGAGAAGCCCTTAACCACAGTAGCATTTAACTTTGAACAGGGGAAAAAAAAAAAAAAAAAAAAAAAAAAA
>VZUI01031078.1:0-36254 GCA_013401135.1 Cettia cetti | reverse complement strand
GGGATATCTGCTGATAATGGCCCATTAAGGCTCCCCAATCACATGACACATTCCATCATCCCATTGTGAGATGCTCCACCCAGTGTTGGGGGGAGCCCAGACTTCCTACCTGGATAAAAGGGAGCCTGAAACCCCCAGAGAGTCAGTCCTACACTGGATTCCTCAGAGGAAGACTCGGCCCACTGGACTTTTCTACAGGATCATCTCTACTCCACAGAACCACATCTGTTACTCCAGAAGGATTCATCTGGACTGCCTCTAACACCCTGACCAACAGGGTGCCAGGTCACATCCCTGACTCTGTCAGGGGTTTTTAATTTTTTCCTGCTTGTTTGGTTTGCTTGTCTTTCTGTATTACTACATTTGGGTATTTTTAATATTCCTAGTAAAAAACTGCTATTCCTATTACCAAGTCTTTGCCTGAAAGCCCTTAATTGCAAAATTATAGTAATTTGGAGGGAAGGGTCCATTCCAGGGAAAATTCCAGTTTTCCCTGGCAGATACCTGTCTCTCTAAACCAAGACAGGATGTCATAACACTTTCTAATTCTTTTTTCTTCTAGCACAAAGGATTATGTTTAAATGACTCTATTAAAAATAAATATTTTCTGTGATGGAGGGAAAAATAAAAATCCCAGGCATTTCTAGGAATGTTAGAATGGCAGAAATGGAAAAAGTAACACAATCTATTGAACAAACATTTATACTTAACCTGACTGACTCCATGTATATGAGTCATCCTGTCGTATTAAATGTTTCATGTGCCTTATGTGTTGTGTGATATTGTTGCCTTTGAGAGTACAGAAACCTGAGTACTTTGCTTTATATAGTAAAGAAGGCAGGAAAATCCAGGGTTCTAATCTGAGATACTGTGGGTAATCTTAAAGATAAAGAATGTCTTTGTACCTCAAACTACCAGTGAAAGTCCTGCCTGGCTGCAAGAGACTATACCAGATGCATCAAAGCTGATGGAAAACTCGTAAGCCTAGGGAAATCCTGACAGTGAATTTTACTAGTATTGCTACTATTTAGTGTGAGACTGATCATACCTTTTGTTCACAAATACACCAATATTGGCAAAATGCCTTGCTTGAGGAAATTAGTTGAAGTTTGATTCACAGCATTGCTGCTTCCAGCAACACCACTGGCAGGCTGCTTTAACTTCAGTGGAACAAGCTCTTTTTCATCTTCTCACCTAGCAAAAGATTTACTTGGAAGTGAAACTAGTCTGCAGGACCCCTCAACTATCTTCAAAACCCACAATGTTATTTTAGGCAGCTGTGCCTCTATTCAGCAATGGTAATGGCATCTGACAACGTGCCCACTCAGAAATGAGCACAATAGAAGTGGTTCCCATATCCACGACTAGTTCAGTTTTCAGGCGTCTGCCTGCAGGAGGCACAAGAGTCTTAAGGGTTGTGAGTATAAGACACAGGTTCACATTTTACTGTGCTGAAGTCATACACACCTTCATGCATTTCAACCCAAAGTTGCTCACTCTGAGCTCTCTCTGTGACAGAAGAGACACAAGAGAATGCACATTTGCACCAAGGACAAGGATGATTCTCTCTGTTCTGTTGATACCTCTTTTGAGACATCAGACTTTGTCCAGCTCTTTGGCCAGGCTCTTCTTCAAATAAAACAAGATACTTGAGATACATCCTTATAACCAAAAATAAAATAGACATTTACTGATATAATCTATGAAAGCTTAACTTGGCAAGCATGGGTACAGCAGTGAAAGCAACCAAAATACAATCATGATGACATGATTAATGTTAGAACCGATACTTAAATCTTAAGATAAAAAAATAAAAGTAGTGCATGAAATAACAAATCTGATCACAGGTGTAAATAAGAGGTGGGGGATGTCCTCTCAGCAAATCTGCTCTGTCCTCAGTCTTGAACTGAAGTATCTAGTTCTTCTGTAATGGCATAAGGGCATAAAGTAACAAAAAATAAGGGTCTAAAATTGTTGAGCTGAGCTCTGACAGCTTTACACAAGGAAGAGGATACCTAGAATTTATGATGATGCTACTGAATTGGTTATTCTTTTAATATTCACTAATAAAGTGCTCTTTTAATAACTGCAGCCACAGATTGTGTTCTTGATGTTTTAAAGGAGACTGAAAATGGAGTTTTGGGTGATTGTTGTTTTTTTCTAGTACTCATCCATTTATAGCATATAACTACTTAAAATCATGAAATTATGATTACCTCAGGAAATGATGAAAACAGCAAATCATTTTTATTTTTGCTTAGCCAGAAAAGACAATATTATGGAAACACTGAATAGATCTCACAGCTTCATATCATCGGCTAGAGTGAGGTATTGGTTTCCTTTAAATTTATTGCTCAGTTCTGTGTATCTATAATTATAGGGAAAAAGGAAACCTGTACTCACAGCTCTTCTCCCTTTCCAAAAAAACCCTAAAAAGAAAATGAATTTTAACTTTCATGAATCTTATACCTGTAGCAGCTGCTTTAGCAAATGATAGAGGATTGGTCATTTCTGCATTCTTTTCTTCCCCTGGCTTCATTTACAAAAATAGAGGAATTGCTGAGCCATATTATAATATTTTTGAACCAGTTGGATTTGGAATCAGGAAATCAAATGGAAAAGCATAGAAAGCTTGGGGAAAAAATTATCAAGGGGAAGAAAGGAAGCTGGTTTTGTATTTCTGTCATGCACAAGAACAAAGAGTATTGCTTTACAGAGGATTTTCTGGGCTGTGAATTATATAAAAGATGTTGAATTAAAATATGAGTGCCCAAAAAACAAGGTCAGTGCAGTCCAGTTGTTCCTTTTTGAGTATCATTCTTCTGTATTCTGAAACACAAAAGCCAAATTGGGCTGACATGCAAAACTGAGAAGCAGTATGAGTGTATCTTAAATGACCTTGTGTGAGGCCCTGGACATCAACAGAAAGTCACAGATCTTAAGAATGTTTTGAGGACTCAGTTTGGCCAGTTAAAACATTCCTCTGAGGTTTGTGGCTTCTCCTTGAAACATGTGTACAGTTAGAGATTATGAATAATAGTGTGGAGTATTCAAAAAAATGCTAGAAAGGATAATAATTTCTCACTGACTTATACAAGTGAAGATTGTTGGTTTTGCATGTTTTATTGTCTTTCTGTGCTCTTACCAGTTCCTGAAACTAGAATAGTTGCACATCTGGCAATTTCATACCATATGGGAAGTTAGCTATTGTTAATTCCAGTGAGATTTATGGCAGCATGCAGCAAAATTTCTCTATACTACTCATCAATGGATTTCAGTCTGTTGAGCAGTAAAAATCTCTGAGTGTGTCATATCAGGGATAAAATCTTTTGCAACTGCATGGAGTTCAATTTTGATCTATTAAGTCAAGGTTCACAAAGTATCCAAAGCTACCCAAAGATACTTTTATATAATTAAATGTATTTTTGCTACCTAGACCTCCCAGTTGAAAATGATCATTGGATATTACATGTGTGACTTGGACTGTAGATAATTTTCAAATTAATTCTTTCTGAAGACAAAGTAACTTAAATTAATATCACATAGAAAAAAGAAGATTTTCATTTTTAGTATCTTTGCTAGATTTACTGAACTGGGTCTTTGTGCCCATGGATAAAGCAGTAGTTTATACAGTTTATTTTTTAATTTTAGCAAACTTTTTGACATTCTCTCACACAGTATCATTATGGACAAAATGTCCATCATACTACTAGACAAGTCTATAAATTTTGGGTAAGAAACTGGGTGGTGGTTGGGTATAAAGAGTTATAGTTTCTATAATTGTGGGATTTCCTTGTGATCAGTTTTAGGGACAGTACTCTTTAATGTTTTCATGAAGTCTCTGGATGCAGGAATCAAGTGTAGCTTAAATGAGTTTGCCAGTAATACTAATCTAGGAAGAGCTGTGGACTCCCTCAGGGGTAGAGAGTCATTACAGAGAAATCTGGGTAAAGATTTGACCCATCACCAACCATGTGAAATTTAAGAGCAAGTGCCAGAATCTCCGAGACCTGATAATCCTGATGATACATTTAAATTGGAGGAGAAGAGGATGGAGAGCAGCCCTGCAGAAAAAGATCTGGGTGTCTAGGCTGATGGGAAGTTGAACATAAGTCAGTGCCCTGACAGCCAGGAGGGCCAAGTGTATCCTGGGGTGCATCAGACACAGCCATCACAGCTGGGCAAGGGAGGGGATTGTCCTGCTCAGCTCTGCTCTGCCCTGCACTGGGACAGCCTCACCTTGTGTGCTGGGGGCAGTTTTGAGTGCTTCAGTATCAGGAGGACAACAAACTATTGGAGTGTGTCCAGATGAGGGCAATAGAGATGGTGAAAGGTCTCGAGGGATAAAACTTAGGTGGACTGAAGGAGATCATCTGGCTTGTTCAGCCTATGGAAGAGAAGACTGAGGAGTGACCCCATCGTTGTCTACACCTTCCTCATGGGAGGCTGCAGAGGGGAAGGTGTGCTCATCTCCTCTCCTTGGTGATTAGTGATAGGTCACAAGGAAATGGAATGAGGCTGCATTAGGGGAAGTGCAGATTGGAGATTACAAAAAAGTCCTTCACTTAGAAGGTGGACAATCACTGGAACAGGCTCCCCAGGGAAGTGCATATGGCATAAGGCCTGTCAGAGTTCAAGTATCAGGATGCTCTTATTCTTGTGATTTACTTTTGGATGGTTCAGTGAGGAACAAGGAGTTGAACTCAATGATCTTTATGGGTTTCATTCAACTTGAGAGATTCTATGATTCTATGATTAAAAAAATATATAATAGTGATGATCATAGCCCTTGTTCAGGAGCAGTCTGAAAATAAAATCTTATTTTCCATCTAATTGATAACACCCTTGTTCATATACGTTCAAATCAACACTTTTTTATAAATACTCCTGTATTCTAAATAATTTTGTGACAAGTAATAAAGCTTAACACTGCTGTGAAATTTTTTAAGTTAAGTGAATTATAACTAACTGGCAAGGAGTTTAGAGAAAGACATATTATATATTTCAGAACAAAAGGACATTTTCCACATCCTTTGCTTTGTGGATTATCCTTTTACCTCCAGATTCAAAGGGCATAATATTCTCCACAGTATACAAGGTAAATAAATGTCTCTTTTGTTTTCCCTTAGCCACTACAGAGGTTGGTGTTGTAACAGACACAAACAGAAGAGATGCAGGTTCTTTTAGAAAGTGGTCCGTGGGTTTTTTTAATTGTGGGATGAGTTCTTCTTTATACAAAATGTCAGAGGCCAATTTGATTGGTAACACAAAGATAAACTTTTCAATCAATTGGTCATCCTAGAGGGACATCAGAAGAATGTTCCTCCTATAAGAAGGAATGTAAACATCCTTGTATTTGCAAAACATTGTTCTTCTGTTTACCAGAAGAACACCTGGGAAAGAACCCTTCCAAATCAAAACATCCCAGGCATGAAACTCAGGACTACAGTTTGGTATTTATATAGTCTACTCAAAAATTACACGTGTGCAAGGTCTCCTCTGAAAGAGATGCTGGAAGTCCTCACAGCTCCAATACTATGCTTTCTGTTCATGTATCCTTCCTACTCCCATGCACCAGTGATGTTGAAAGTGCGCACTGCTTTTGAGAATGAATCAATTACTCTCCTTCAGTTCCTCTCTTCTTTGATGTTTCCAGTTACTCTGTGGCCTAAGTTACTTTTCAGAGCTAGAAACGAAGTGAAAGGATGAAAAATCACATTCAGCCTTTATAAAGAGTTATATCAATTGCTTGCTGTAGTAGAATACTTTATTTCAACAACACCTACAGTGGTTTTTGAATAAGTGATTTTGAGTTGATAGTGTGAGTGCTTTCAGTCTCAAAATTCCAAATGGTATGGACTCATCTGGGTTTCTTACAATTGTCTTTGATATTAATGAGCTTTTAATTAGATTAAAAATGGAGACATCATTATGGATAGATGTATTCATGCAGACTCAAACTTTTTTTTTTTTTTTTAAGGCCATTTGAAACTGCTCTAGCAATAGGAAGCTATTCTAGCATTCATTTTATTTAGGACAAGGACAAGTACATTAGTCTTGGAGAGTAGTAATACAGATGGTATAAATAGTATTCTCCTTTAAGGACAGCTAAACATATGTACACTTTTGTGAGTCCTACTATGTATGAACTGGTTGAAAATTATTCATTGAAACTGTTTCTAGATAGAATATTACAGTTTTAATGAAATAAAACAATGTAAACAATATTTTCAGGGAAAAATCACTGGGAAAAAACCCGATTCGCTGGGAAAAATGTTTTCAGCAAATGCTAAAATGATTTCAACAGAAAAAGAAAATTTTTTTGTAGACTTGCATTGTATATCTGTAGAGTCAGGCAGAAAATATAATCTAGATCAACATCTTTGAGCTGAAGTCTGTAGATCTAAAACAAGAAGAAAACCCCTACAAATATGATATTGGTTCAGCTAATGTTTACTTCTTACCTTGAGGACAGAAGGACAGCAGTGCTATGAAGAATAGTTGCAGGTCTACCAGGAGACTGTTAGTCCATAGATGACCTTGTAATAGGTACTGGACAATGCAGCAGTCACTGTGCTTGTAGCTTTGCACCAGCTCTTTGCAATACAAATGTCTGCTGACTGGCATCAGCCTCTGGACATCAGACATAGATCAGGAGAGCTCTAGGACACAGCATCGTCCACTGTTAATGTGATATGTCAGTTTCTTGAGGAAGTAGCAGAGTTACACAGACACAGAGTGTCTTCTTACGAAAACATAAAAAAGAAGAAAAAAATATTTACTAGCTTAAAAGATATGCACAATTACCTTTGTAACTAGTGCTAGCACATTAGGGCAGCTGAGTAAATTTAATATGGAAAGTTGTGCTTTCTAATCCCTCTATCTTGATTAGCCAGGAAAAGAAATATATTTGGCATATTAAGTATTAGTTGTCTTCTGCTGGTAATTAATGAAGTTGTTTACCAAATACATACTAATTCAAATAGCAGAGGCAAACGTGCAAACATGTCAGGTCTTATTTCCAAATGCCCTACCTTAATCCATTTGCAGGCTGATATTGAGTCTAAGTATATTTTAAGAATGCCTTTAGCAAAAAGGAAATCTACAAGCCAAGTAGCTATTCTCTTCTCCTCTCAATTGTATACATTATAATCAACTCTCTTTTAATTCAAAGTAATTTTGTGCCGCTGTCCTGAAAGTATCTTCCT
The DNA here is from genome assembly GCA_013401135.1 of Cettia cetti. Taxonomy (NCBI): domain Eukaryota; kingdom Metazoa; phylum Chordata; class Aves; order Passeriformes; family Sylviidae; genus Cettia; species Cettia cetti. The sequence goes on along the minus strand of VZUI01031078.1, from coordinate 29,046 downwards.
TAGCTGAGCTATTGACTACAGTTAGGTCTATCATGAAATTTTTTCATACATGACCAGTTATTGTTGACTACTGAGTTGAAATATATCTTCTTTCCTTTGTGACACCCTCAAATGCTGGGCACAAATTTCTGCTATAACAGTCAATCTGAATTCCAAGCCATGATATGAACTGACAACCTTCTGGCAAGGACTAGGAATTGTACTCATTTCCTTTTGCTTATTTTTCATGTTCCAAATATAATGCTGTAGCTCTTGTACTGTCATTCCAGACTACTCCTGGAGCAGCAGCAGCAGATAGGTCAGCAGCTTGCTGCAAGGTTATACTGTGAAGGCCTTGTGTGTGATGGTATGAAGATAGTTTCCAGAGAATATACTCCTTTCTTTGTCTCATAGGGTTTCAGTGAAAGATAGAGCCATAACTGCTTCTAACATGCTTATCAAGGCGTGAGAAAATAACAGGATGGGTTTAATTTTTTTCTTGTGTTAGCCAGATAAATAGTACTGAAACTATTGGTTACAGCTTTGCTAAGTGTGTCTTGTTTCCCCACTACGTTATGTGGTATTCCCAATACTTTTGAGGTTCTTGTCTTAGTACAAAATAAATTGGTTTCAATTTCTTCAGCTTTCTCAATTCAATTTTCAGCTATTTTTGAATAACTTTAAACTCTATTCACCTCTAGGTTAGATAGATTAATGTTACCCTTGTAAAATACATTTGTTTGTTTCAGATGTACTTAACAAAAAATGTTTCTTAAAAATACAGGTTTAAGTATTTAGAGCCTTTTGGCTAAAGATCCTTTGAATTGCACTATGAAGAAACAGCCCTTGTAATATTGACGATTGATGGAGAGACGGGAAGACTGATTCGGTGATCAGAATTCGAATTTACTCAGATTTTCCAGAAGCTTATATACCATTTCAAGTTAGTTAATAATTTTTACTACAATGATTGGATTATGCATGTTATAGTCAAACTCATGCATTTTACAAACACTCTTGTTTGGAGAAGTTTGATCCCATCTCCTGTTTCCTGTAAACATACCAAATCCCATTTTCTTATCCAGTTAGCAGACCTAATCTCAATCTCATGCAATCTTCAAAGCACTGTTTGCTCACGCCAGGGCATTTTAGTTACCAAACTAGCTATGTTAATTAAGTCTGTCTTGCTCTCTGTCTTGTATATTCCTACATTGTAATACTAATGCAATGATCTCTTATCTTTCCTGGGCACTTTCTTTGTACACTTAGCCTCTGCATAACGTCACTTGTGACCAGGCTCTGAGTTGCTGGCATAAAACCAAAACCAAACCAAAACCAAAACAGAACACAACAAAAGCAAAACAAAACCAAAAATCTGCAGGGACCCAAGTCAGTAGATTTGAAACCCTTTTTGATAACAGTAATCACAGGACTTTGGTCAGCATTAGAGTTAACTCTACCAGACCCATACCCTCTGAAGTATTTTTTCATTTCACTTTTGTCCTGTGTGTAGAGCTGCTAGGGAAAAGAGTTCTCAACTGCTCGTGGCATATTAATCTGTCTGCCTCTCTTAACAGGAAATAAGGTCATTGTAATCTAGCTTTTATGTGTGGGCAAGATAAAAAAATAAGAATTTTTGGTTTTAAGCTAACAAAAACTTAAATTATGCCAAGAGATAGAAGCTAGCAAAGCATATTGTTAAGGTTACCAACAAGTGCCTCTGTACAAAAGGTGGAAGTCAGCTGGGAGAGCAGACTTCTCTGGGCTTAAATATTCATGTACTTGAAGGAAACATCCATCTATAACAGGCTGTATCAAGAAAGTTTCTTAGGATGGTCTAGATATAGTGCAGATTGCTTGTAGCTTCATAATTGGATTACTGAAGTGAAATTCAAATACGCTTGAATGTACTAGCCCTCAAAATCTGCTACCAATCCAGATTTATAAAGCAGCTTCCTTTTTTTTTCAATAGCTTTCCATCACCAACATCTCCACTCATTAAAGAAGTATCTGGATTTAGAATTAAAACTTCAGACAAAATCCCATGCCTGTTTTTCTATATAAGAGATTCTGTGCTGGCCACAGTGGTGTCATCTGTTCTGTTAAAACTCCCAGACAGTTTTAGAAGAATGACTGTTTCTTTCAAGAGGAAGATGAACTTTTAGTGTAGAGTTGTTGAAAAAAGCTTCCTAATATGTAATCAATGCTTTAGCCTTCATACTGTCATACTGCTTTAGTGTTCAATTAATTTATTCAGACTTAATTAGCTATAGCAGATATGAAAAGCAAGTATAGTATTTAACACTTTCACTTTCTCTCACCAGCATCCTGTTATGGTAGCAAAGAATTTTAAGATTCATCTGCCTAGGCACACTATGTAACATAAGGTCTACTTTGAAGTAATGAATCCTAACTTGCAAGAGATTTTTAATCATTTCCAGAATCTTTAGATTTTTGGTATGCTGCATTCTCCAAGAGTAATAACTTTAGGTCATTGGAGTTGTATGGTTTCCCTTCCTGTACTACAGTAGCTTCACCTTTCTGCCCCTGTGATAAGCTGTCCTCAGTATTTGGAACATTAAAATCTTGCAAGAATCATCAATGAAAGAGAGAGTAATGGGATTTTGCTTTGTGACCCTTAAGACAAATCTGCTCCATAAAAATGTGGGCTCATGCATTGTTTTTGAAGTCACATATCACTCAGGGGAGCTACCATGCATATATACTTAACACCAGGTCTAGGGTGGGTGGTCATCCAATACTAAGCAGCACTAACAAAATGCAGTACTGCAGATGTACTGTTTTCAGAAGTGTAAGTTCCCTTTCTCTATTATAGCATTATCATATCAACACATCTATTGTCACGGTGATTATGTTGTTCTGGTCTTTGCCATCTTTTAGTGACATCACTTCTAACCAGTAAAACAGGAATATAATTTAATACAGCTAAGCGAACTTAGCAAAAGAAATTTTGTGTAACTCTACATTTCAAAAATCTGTTTATGCATTCAGAAGGAATAGATGGTAGAAAAGGTCTGTTATTCACAGTAATTCTTTAATTTATTCAACTAAGAATTCTTTGTCAGAATTTGTTTCTATGCAAATATTTTTAATTTTTATAAGGTAGTTAATTGTGTGGCTATGATAGTAGTGCTATCCACCCTGAATGGTTGATTTATATCATTAACCTACACCAAAAAAGTCTGAATTTTATTTTACACCCAAGCATCTTTTATAGCCCTTCACATAATTGTTCCTATTAGCTTTTCATAAATCTTTTCCTCTCCAACTTACCAGCAAGGTCAGTGGAAATGTCAGTGGAAGTGTTTATAATTTTTGCAAACATTTCCACTTTCTTTTCCTGTTACTTATGCATGAAATATCTCCTGAGAGACAATCCTTAAGAATTATTATTTTTTACTTCAGATTTCTTCCTGAGGTTCACTTTCTCTGTGAAAACTGAAAGAAAACAGTGAATTAATCTTAGAAACACTGGTTTAAAAAGAGAAGGTGTAGTGATGGCTTCATTTCTTTGCTTAATCTGGAGACTCTGGATTTCAAAGACTTGTACAGATAATTTGTATAATTACATGAATTTGTCACTGTGATTTTCTTCCCTTCTGTGTTTTGGCACACATGCTTCTTTCACTTTGATTCAGACAAAAATATAAGTATTTGGGGTTAAAACAATACCCACTTGTTTAGTATTAAAATATCTGATACAAAGATTTTAAGCAATCTTAAAATAATTCTACTGGATAAGCTAATAAAGAAAGTTGATTTAATTGCCTTTTTTGCTTTTGTTCCTACTTCTGTATTATGACTTCTTAATGACCTGGGTCTCAATCTTTTCTTCTGAAAACAAATGCAAGTTGACTGTAATTTCTGAGTTGATGTTAGTCCATAAGGTTTTTTATTGATTACTTCAGTAGATGAGAATGATCCTAGGACAGCAGAATAATCGAATCCAAACTTTGCTCCCAATTCATCGAATTGTCAGACTAGTGATAATTGTTGCTGCTGCTGTTATTCAAGGACTCTTAAATCTATTTATTATTGGAAAGCAGATAGCTACTTAATGTTTTGCAGCTTATTTAAATGCCGAAATATTTAAGAGATCAATAAAGAGAGGAAGAAAAAAATCTCTGCATAAGCATAAAAGCTTGATCCAAAAGACAGGGAAAGTAGGTTCATTTGAACCTAGGTTCATTTGAACAATTTCTGAGGTGCTCTGATTTAAAGATAAATCACCCTTTTTAGAGTATATAGGTAGTCTTGAACTAGTCTGTGATAGAATTTGGGAACAATACACTAAACTTAGACAAATTTCAGACACAAGACCTGATGAGGCAAAGTCTTTGCCTTTACAAACTTACTCTTACATTGAAAGAACAAAAGATGGGAATGTCTAAATTGCATAGTCGAGTCATAAAATGCCAGTCAGGATTCATTCTCCTAGTGGCATTGTGTCCCACTGTAAGAACATTTCTAAATGTCTCATTTTTCATGTGTCATTTGGCTGTCCCTAAAACCATCTCAGTTTGTTTCTCAGCTTCTCTTCATCTCCTGGGCAACGCTTCCCACCATTGCTGCCTTGGGCTCAGTCCACCAGCAAAGGTTATTTACCCTTCCTGCCCTTACCTGGTCTGGTCCAACACCAAAGGACAGTTCAACAAAATTTTTTTTTACCATAGAAGTTTGGTAGTTTTATTCAGTAAAAATAAACTGCACATATTCAGTATTTCTCTGCTCAGCACACAAGCAAATGTGTTTTATTGCAAAGATTTGAACAATGGTTTTGGTTTACTGCTTGCTAAAGTGTGACAGATGATGACAGCCATGCAAAGACAAAAACATTTATATTCCTCAGTATCTGCTCCCTACCTTAAAATACAGCAATGTTAAAATTCAGCATTCAGAAGAGAAACCACCTCATACAGGCAGAACAATTTACTATCCCTAAACACAGTCTCAAAAATATCCATCTCAAAGGACTGCACACCATGAAAGAGATCCACATTGGAGCAGTTCATGAAGAACTGCAACCCATGGGAGGGAATCACACTGGAGAAATTCATTGAGAACTGTCTCCTATGGAAAAGATCCCATGCTGGAGCAGGGGAAGAGTATGAGGTGCAACAGAGGCAATGTGGTGAATTCCCAAAACCTTACACTGGCATACAGGAAAGGGAGAAAAGATGCAGAGTAAAGCTGAGCCCAAGAAAAAGGAGGAGGTTTGGGGGAAGTTTTACGATTTGGGTTTTTTTCTCACTATCTTACTCTGATGGAATTGATAATAAACTAAACAAAGTTCCCGTGGCTAAGTCTGTTTTGCTTGCAATGGTAACTGGTGAGTATTCTCCCTCTGCTGTATCTCGTTCCATGAACCTTTTTTTGTATTTTTTCTACCCTGTCCAGTTTAGGAGGACAGTGATAGAACAGATTCAGTGGGCACCCAGTGTCCAGCCAGGGACAACCCAGCACACATTTTTAAAACAGGTAATTCACCTGGTTCTCAGGATTATCCAGTACCATTGAAAAGAATAATTAGTACAAGTCTGTCTTGTCATGCAACATTTAATACTAGAACATTTATTGAATACAGTATGTTTTTGTAAAGGGCTGTTTAGAACGTAAATTATTAAGTGACCGTCAGGCAAAATTGTCATCTCTGATATGATCCACTGGGGTTTCATTTTGTCTGAAAGGCTGAGAAAAGAAATGGGAAAGGTGAGATCAAAACTACCAAGTTGGAGCATCAAGTGATGTTTAATGCAGCTAATGACAGAAACACATCTTGTGACTCTCACCTTTTCTGGCTAAAGCTGTGTCCCATCCAACACTGGAGTATCACACAGGACATGGAAAGGAGCATGGTCAAGTGCACTCTGGATTTCAGCTCTAAAGGCTTCAAAATTAGTCTGAGAGAGGGAAAAGTGAAAAAATATGTAATGGATGATTTGGGACATTCCTATATATGATATTTAGAATTTCACCGCATTCTAGGAGAACATTGGGTGGCTTTTGATTTTATTTTTTTTTTAATTTAGTTTTTCAATTTAAAAGCTACGCTGCATTGTACATTCTTGAAAAGCAGTTGTGGGAAGATTCAAAGTTGCAGAACTTTGTACAAACTAATTTGCATTTCAGAGTAGTAGAGATGGCTGTTTTGGGTGAGATCACACAGAACTATTAACTAATAACTTTAATGAGCTTTCATAATTGCATAGCTGAACTTTGAATAGCTGAACTTTTGAAAAAAGTATCAGCCAACAGTAACCTGACTCCTGACTTTGGACTTATAGAACAGAGACAGAGAAGGACCTAAAGAAGGTAATTAGTTTGTTTTTATTTCTTAATAATTAACTCCTTCATATATTTCATTTCCCAGAGTCTATCAAATCATGACAAATACCCCAGAAAGGTCAGGAAAACAATTTTACAGGCTGTCATTCACAGATTAAACTGTATCCTTTCAAAATGTTCTTGAACTGAAGGCACAAGGTAGGCCTAGCTAGTGATGTCCTGATAATACAACTTTACATTCATTAAATTCAAATAGTACAATATGCAATAGATTGTCAAAGTTCACTCTAGGATTCTCCCAAAATTCACCTTGTCCCACACATATTTCACTTGCTAGACCTTTTTGCCCTAGCTGGGATTAAAGGTTACATTTTTTGCATAATGAGGATGAAGTCCTTTTTCCATAAAACAGTTCAAAATGAAGGATGTAGTCACAGATTTGGTTAGCAGAAAGAACAGCAGTACCATCTCGCTTGAGATAAATGGCAATAATAAATTTATTTATGCTTTCTTTTAACTCATATTTATTGATCCATGTAATCTTTGGGTTTTTTTACTTGATATTTAATATAATATATTATTTATCCTTATTGAAATGTAAGGTTATATTTCAGTCCTGAATCTTGCTTCCTTGCAAGTGCGTACACACACATGCACACAACCTTACAGATAAATATATATCTCATTATCTGTGCACATACCTTTGCAGAAGACTACTGTTAATGTTTGAATTGCTTTTTCTATATTCCAGCCACAGTCAAAAAAGCCTTTTATCATCTTTTATACTGTCTACCTTCTACTTTGTACTCCTTACAATTTTTACTTACCAGGTGGATTGGATAGCTGAAAAAAGTGTTTCATATTTTTACTATCTAAACCAAACACTCCAGGAGTGCTCATCTTTCACTGAACCTGTTTACTTTTTGCTTCATACATTATTAGATGGATATAGTAGGAAATGAAATCCCTGTGTGATAGAAGTATCAGTATGAAAGCACTAACCTCACAGACTGAGCTCTGAAAGTAATGATCAGAGCACCCAGAAGCATCTCTGATCTAAATTCATTGCAAACACCTAACTCAGAGTCGCCTATTGGTTTCCAGTTTTAAGTTAGTGCCTAATGAAGTGAAGTTTATCTCTGAAAACCTTTGTCACAGCTGGAGATAACTAGCAATAGTTACTTGTAAGACTACAATTTAAGGGGGAAACTAAATCTCAGTAGGTTGTCCTTTTAGAACAAAGTGGAAATGTGCTTTTATAGGTAATATCATACAGAATAATTTTCATCCAGTCTCCAGTCTATATGTCAAAACCAGCATGCAATGTTCTTCACATTACTAGTCTCTCCATAGAAGTGTAAAAATGGGAATACAAAGCCACATCAGTCAAGAGTAAAATTCTTCCACAGAGTTGTGAGAGCAGTAGTATGTACATCATTCATGTACGGTCAGTCAAAGAACACAATTTATATGGAGCTCCAAGATAAATGCTTTTTTACTCAGTTTAGTTTTTAACAGTCAGAGGACAACAGCTGTTTATTTCTCAGTCCAGTTAAAATAGTACTAATGCTTGCAATCCAAACCAGTTCCTATTTAGAATTTTTTAAGATCCAATAAGATCTATAGAACCAAATATCTGCTCTTTTTCTTGCATTAAGTGGAGTAAGTCTCCAGTGCTCTGTTCTTCCACAGTCTGAGAGTGCAATTCTTCTCCATCAGGCAGAATGATTTGGTGAGTTATCACATTCCAAATTGTGTACCAGTGGAGTGCAGTGTTGCTGTAGCAGTTTACTGGTGGGACTTTCTTTTTCATCAGTCCGTGATTTACTCAGTAGTATTTTGATGTGCTTCAAACAGTTTATTTGCTCAAATAGCTGTCTGACTGCCTCATCAATTTAGTTACACCATATTTGTTTAAATGCATTTATCCTCTGTGTATGGGGAGATTTCTTTTATGTTACAATCTATGTGAAAGAACATAGACAAAAAAAATTGACTCAAATATAGTTGAAAATTTCTTACACAGTAGCCAGATGATCCTCAAAGCCCAAAGATGCAAATAAGGTGATGGATTCCTGGCTGTTGGGTAATTTTTTTCATTGTGGATAGGACCATAGTCATCTCTGCAGACCCAAGAGGTAGTTACTTGTGGGAGTTATATAAGTATTTTTACAAGTACAATTAAAATGAAGCCCAAATTAAACAATCTAGAAAATGTATCACAAGGCCTGGAGCCCATTATAAGGCTAATTAATGTTATGAAGCCTGAATACCAGCACTATACCTTAGCCTCATCAAGTTGTCTGTACCATAAGAGTTAAAGCACTTTTGTGGTCCTTACTTGCAGTTTACTTTACTCTGAACATCTCAAGCACATCTTCCTTTGATGAACACTTATATCCTTCTTCTTCTTCTTCTTCTTCTTTTGAAATGAGTTAGTTTGTCTTCATTTAGTAGCTTCTAAGTAGACTTAGAAAAAGTCTATTGCTTTTGGTGACTAAACCTGAAAAGTACATAGTTTGGAGAAGGGTAGCTAATTTAGTAGAGGTTATCTTGTCTTCTTCTAACCTCATTTTTAACCTGAAGGCAGGAATTAATAAATCCCTTACAAACTGTTATTTTCATTAAATCTGTGGTTCTTCTTTGGACACTGTGCTGCTTCTGTAAGACAGAGAGCTGGTCTTACCTTGTCACTATAGGACACGCAATGAATGACACGTACACAGTCACGCTGTCAGGGCAAAGGAAGAAGTATATTTTCCTACTTCAGTTTATATAGATTTTAGACAATGACCAGGGAATGGAGGATGAAGGTTGCCACCTCTCCAACCACACTGGTCAAACTAGAAGTCCATCAAATTTCTCTTCCCCAAGAGAGGAATGTCAACAATAAGAGACAGTTACATAAACAATACAGTGTTTATGTGAAACTGCATGAGAAACTCCATTCCAAAAATGTAAATATCAGAAGGCAAAAAAGAACACAGCGACATTACCATGTTTTTGTCTTCTTAAAACTAGTTTATATGTCTCAGAAGTACAAAGAGGTATTCTGTAAACTCTTTTCCGGTCTTGGGTTCTAAAGAGTCCCACAAAATATCTCTGTGCAGTAAAAACAAAGAATCAGTTTGACCTATTACAAATTCTAATCAGAGATGCACCAGTTCTTCCTTCCTCATCTAAGCCATTGTGTATGTGTATGCATGAACAATCTTCATCTCTTTATAGCCGTAATATATGCAATAAATGTTAAAAGGAATCTTTTCATTGTCAAGGAGCTCCTTTTCTTGATTATAATACATCATTAAGGTTTGCCTTAAAACACTAATGGGAGACAAAAGCTCAGTTTCGTATCACCTCAAAGAAATCCAGTGCCGTGAACTTATCACAAATGCTATTAGCCCTTTTTGCATAGTGTGTGGTATTTATCTCTGGGTTAATTATAGCACTGTCTTGAAAAAATGTACTGAGACGGAGAAAAGACTGAAAGGTCCTTTACTGTTTGCAGTAGGAAAAGCTGTTTTGTGTTCAACATCTGAAGGAAAATTCTGGAGAAACAAATCCCTTGACTAGCCCTATGATATTGGAGTAATATCTGCTATGTTGGTCTTGCCATTCACAATAGGTTTTATTGATTTGTTCAATATGAAAACACATGCAATTTGCTTTGCAATGGTACTGTTCTTTTCTGTAGACTTAACTTCTCCCCTTTCCCATCCTCACCCCACAGGCTGTGACGGAGGGTTAGCCCAGATCAGTGGAGTCATGCGTCACACAGCTTTATCATGCTGGCAGCCGTTCCTGGGTCTGGCTGTGCTGCTTGTCTTCACAAGCCCCACTGTGGGCTGCCCAGCCCGCTGTGAATGCTCAGCACAGAACAAGTCTGTCAGCTGTCACCGAAGACGTCTGATGTCCATTCCAGAAGGCATTCCCATTGAGACCAAAATCTTGGACCTCAGTAAGAACCGACTGAAAAGCGTTAACCCTGAGGAATTCACATCATACCCGTTGCTGGAGGAGATTGACCTCAGTGACAATATTGTCTCCAATGTTGAGCCTGGAGCTTTTAACAATCTCTTCAACTTGCGTTCCTTGAGGCTGAAAGGAAACCGTCTGAAGCTTGTCCCCCTTGGGGTGTTCACTGGGTTGTCAAACTTAACAAAGCTTGATATAAGTGAAAACAAGATTGTCATTTTGCTGGACTACATGTTTCAAGATCTGCATAACCTAAAATCCCTGGAGGTTGGGGACAATGATTTGGTGTATATTTCACACAGGGCCTTCAGTGGGCTGCTTAGCCTGGAGCAGCTCACCCTGGAGAGATGCAACCTCACAGCTGTACCAACAGAAGCTCTCTCTCACCTCCACAACCTCATCAGTCTGCATTTGAAACAACTCAACATTAATGCTTTGCCGGCATACGCCTTTAAAAGACTCTTTCGCCTGAAAGACCTGCAGATAGAGGCCTGGCCCCTCCTGGACATGCTGCCTGCCAACAGTCTGTATGGTCTCAACCTGACTTCTCTCTCCATCACAAACACCAACCTGTCTGCAGTTCCTTACTCTGCTTTTAAGCATCTGGTTTACCTGACACATCTCAACCTCTCTTACAACCCTATCAGCACCATTGAGGCAGGCATGCTGTCAGATTTAGTGCGCCTGCAGGAGCTCCATGTGGTGGGGGCACAGCTGCGCACCATTGAACCACATGCTTTCCAAGGGCTCCGATTCTTGCGTGTGCTTAACGTGTCCCAAAACCTGTTAGAAACCCTAGAAGAGAATGTATTCCATTCCTCCAAAAGCCTTGAGGTCCTCTGCATTAACAACAACCCTCTGGCCTGTGACTGCCGTCTTCTTTGGATTTTGCAGCGGCAGCCCACCTTGCAGTTTGGTGGCGAGCCACCAATGTGTGCTGGCCCAGACAGTGTCAGAGAGAGGTCATTCAGAGACTTTCACAGCACAGCTCTCTCCTTTTACTTCACCTGTAAGAAGCCCAAGATACAAGACAAGAAGTTGCAGTACCTGGTAGTGGAGGAAGGACAGACCGTGCAGCTGATGTGCAATGCTGACGGGGACCCACTGCCTACCATCTCCTGGGTTACCCCACGCCGGAGGCTGATCACAACTAAATCAAATGGTAGAGCCACTGTGCTGGGAGATGGCACCCTGGAGATACGATTTGCCCAAGATCAGGACACTGGAATCTATGTCTGCATTGCAAGTAACGCAGCTGGAAATGACACCTACTCTGCCTCCCTGACGGTAAAGGGGTTTACTTCAGATCGTTTCCTTTATGCCAACAGGACCCCTATGTATATGACAGACTCCAACGACACAAGTTCGAATGGAACTAATGCAAACAGCTACTCTCTGGACCTTAAGACAATATTGGTGTCCACAGCTATGGGCTGTTTCACATTCCTTGGAGTGGTTTTATTTTGTTTTCTTCTTCTTTTTGTGTGGAGCCGAGGGAAAGGCAAACACAAAACCAGCATTGATCTTGAATACGTCCCTCGCAAAAACAATGGTGCTGTGGTTGAAGGGGAGGTTTCTGGACCACGAAGGTTCAATATGAAAATGATTTGATGGTATTCTGCTAGCAGTGCTTTTTCTGTGGCATTAAAACCAATTAAAACAGCCTGGATTGTGGAATTGCTAGGCAGAAGCAGCTTAATGCAGCTGTCAGTGTATCAAAAGGTTATATGAAAATGAAAAGACTATTTGTGGTTATACAACAGAGCCTCCAGACCTTGAGGCAGATGTGTCAGGGCCTTTCATAGAACTGGGAAATTGTACTAACTGTTTGCATTGCAAATATTGGCATTCTGGGGATATCAGCAATGAACCACTGGCTCATGCTCATGGACAATTGTTCAACATTTTCTACTGCTACAAAAGGAAAAAGAAAAAACCTACAGTGTAGGATTTACATACTTAAAGAAAAAGACACATTTGTCTAAACCACACTCAACAGTGAAATTTGTATCCATACATCTAATTTGGTAAAACTTTGCATCCTCCCTTCTAGTTGGTTCAACACAATAAGAAATTGGTAGCTTTTTTTTTAATCTACATCTATACTGTGTACATTTTGAAGCAATACAAATGAGAGGTTGTGCTTTTAGGTATCCACCAGTACTGACCCAAGTGTGATGTCACTCATCTTTTAATTACCATCAAAACCAAATTAGATCCTTGTAGTTACTAATTAGAAATAAAATAAGATATTTTTCTCCTTGTGTAGAAGGCCGGAGATGAATAGTTGAGAGCAAAACCACTCAACTCTGTTGATCTACTCTTCATATAAATATAAGGCATGTGCCTAGTTTTGATACAGAATGGAATATTTTTTATATCTGTGATATCACACTGGACCAGTTTACTGTAATACAGCCCTGGTTCTCACACAGGGAAGGCAACCCACTAGTCAATGCTGGCATGGAGGAGTTGAGTTCTACCTTGAAGAGAGAGAATCAGTTTTGTTAGCCCTGATTTTAATTTCAAAGCTACTGTTAAAATGTTAATGTGTAATGGGCCAAATAAAGAGCATAATACATTCTGCAGACTCCTTGGGAAATATGGTCATCTTACTCTTTATACAAGTGATTTAAAACATACAAACACTCTGTTGCTAGGAATGAACTCTTCTCCAATGCCAAGTAAACTACAGTTGTTCATGCATAATATGGGGATTTATAATACTAAAATAATATTTAAAACGTGATAGCCTCAAAAAGGCTAACATACTGCCAGATATAATGAACCTCTAGCCACTGTCATTCTCATCTTGTATATTTGTAGATAACACAAAGACGCAAATCTAATTTCCAAGAACAAATTACTTAGCTATTCTTGATGCCATTTTAATAACAATGTGGTTATGTTTCTTTCAGGGGCGGTATCTTAGAGCAAGAGGGGTGAGTTTTTCCAGATTTTAGGAGTCTTTTTTAATGGAGAGAAGACAGAAGTGGAACATTAGTTCAGTACAAGTAACCTTTTGTTTGTTTGTTTGTTTTATGCTTCCAAAGATATCCTCAAAAGACTGAGAAGTGAAATTTTATTCTGTATCATTAATACCATGGGGTTTTTTTAAATCTTCAGCAATTGCAAGATGCAAAGTTTTTTAGCCACCTCTCAAGTGTTCCACCAGTCATGAGCCATAGGTTTGTCACACATGGTTGATAGCACATACCATTTTAAAATGATTGGCATAACCTGGAGTAAGGATGACAATGACTATATATGTGTTTAACAAAGATGAATATGAAAATATTATAAGACAGAACATTCAGATTAATGTGATTTAAGAACCTGTGTTCAATCTTAGTATTAGATTTTGGCATTTTTAAACCAAAGTCAGGCTGGCCTATAAAAGGATGCAGGTGCTTTAGATGCTTCTAAAATTAATATCCACATTCTTTGGCAGAGATTTTAAAAGTAAGATAAAAAAATCTCCCACTTCTATCAAGGGAAATGTGCCAAAAGTTGTAAAATCCAGCTGCATTCCCCAGATGTACCAATGACTTAGCTGCAGGACCCAAGGCAGTTTTGAGAATCTTTTTTAGTGGTTGATCATTGCTTGCATTGTTGCTTCATTTTAGGTTGCCAGACTGAGGAGATTGCAATACTTCTTATAATTTTCTTCACTTAACTTGGTTTTAAGTTTAGAGTCAGGTTTTCTTGCTCCCTTTATTTTTTTATGCTCTGAACTAGATAGTTGGAAATTTATGGACATGCTTGATGAGAATACTCTTTGTTCTATGAAATTTGTAGAACATTAATATAATGGAATAACCCCTGACTAAATTCTAACACCAGGGAAATTATTTTTGTTGATGTAATAACCACTGCACTGAAGTCCAAAACTCTACTGTACCTTAATGTGGACAGTTAAAGAAACTAATGGGGATAAAACAAAATGTTTCTGAACTGTCCCTTGAAGACATTTGCATGTGCCTTTCCCTTGTAATTGTCATTTTTTTTCAACTAGTAATCTATTTCCCCTGCGGTCATTTCATGTTAAATGTTAAAATCAGTGTTAGAAGCAAAAATTTACCTAAGTTCTAGACATTTGCATTCGATTTCTTCATATTAAATATCACAATTTTAAAAATCTCAAAAACAACACCCTAGAAAACATGTACTTTTAGGATTAATTATGAGTTGCTGTATTCTCCTATTCCCTTTAGAATGACTCTAAGAAGTGATTGCAGTTAGTGCACTGCAAGGATTTGTGAGCAGAAATGTGCTTAGTTATCTATGTGAAATGTGTGCTGGTGATGGAAATCACCGCTTGCTATTGCTGAGCACCACCTTGCAGAGCTGTCAGCGTTCTGTGTATCGCCTTGAGTTCAGTCAGTATTCCGTTTTTCAGAATCAGTGTTTGTTCCCTGCTTCTAGCAATGTTCTACTTTTTGCAGCCTACTTATTTCAGCATGGACTTAACAAGGCATATGGCACCTCTTAACAGAAGTGAGGATAGCAAGATTCAGATACACTTTTTGTCTTGCTCTTCATAGTCTCCTTCTTATGTATTTGTGGGACACATACTAACTATGGCTCTTTGGGGTGAATGAGGAATACAGTGTCAAAGTCAGACCTAGATAAGCACCTTTTTTGGCAATTCTTCTAAGAACAGTGGCTGAATGCTTACCCTGCCTCTTGAAGGAGTTACTTCTCTTCTAGAGATCAAGGAGACACACCACAGTTCATTTTACTGCAGGGGAGAAAAAAGGACTGGGATGTGAGAAAGCGTCTAACCCATATGGCTCCCCTATCATTTATTCAGAAACAGGTTGATAGTGCATATCTGGCACTAAAAGAGGAATCAAAGGTTTTGACTTATCTCTGACTTCTATAGCGGCTGTTCTCCATGCTGAGACTAGACTAGCCTAGCAGTCAATGCAACAAAACTCCGAGAAGCAGCAATAGTTCTGCAGAAAAGGAAAAAACTGAAAATGTTAGAACCAGCAAAGCAACTTGAGAAAACAGGTACCAAAATATCCTTGTCAATAACTCCTGTAAGAGCAATGCCTGGACCTCTCACAAAAGTGTTTTGAAGTCCACTTGCACAGATCAGTATGAAGGTAAGAATAGATGAATGTACAAGTGTTTACAGAATCACAGTAAATCACAGAAATTATTTAGGTTGAAAAAGACCTTCAAGAGCATCAAGTCCAACCTTTGACTGATCACCACCTTGACAGCTAGACCATAACACTAAGTGCCACACCCAGTCATTTACTGAACACCCCCATGGACAGTGACTCCACCACCTCCCTGGGCAGTCCATTCCAATGCTTAACCACACTTTCAGTGAAGGAATTCTTCCTGATGTTCTGCTTGAACCACCTCTGGTACATCTTGGGGCTATGTCCATTCCTCCTGTCACTGGTTGCCTGGGAGAAGAGGCAGACCCTCACCTGACTACAACCTCCTCAAAGGGAGTTGTGGAGAGTTTAAGTTTCCTGTGAGCATCCTTTTCTCCAGACAGAACACCTCAGTTTCCTCAGCTACTCCTCATATATATATACTGTACACCCTCCCCCAGCTCTGTTGGCCTTCTCTGGACATGCTCCAGCACCTCAATTTCCTTCTTGTAATGAGGGTACTAGAACTGGACATAGCACTCAAGGTATGGCCTCATCAGTGCCAAGAACAGGGGAACAATCCCTGCCCTGGTCCTGCTGGCTACACTGTTGCTGGTACAGGCCAGGATGTCATGGCCTTTTTGGCCACCTGGGCACACACACTGGCTCACAATCACCTGCTGTCAGCCAGCACTCCCTGGTTCTCCTCTGCTGGGCCACTTTCTAGCCACTCTGTCCCCAGCCTGTAGCACTGCACGGGGTTGTCGAGACCCAGGGGCAGGACCCAGTGCTTGGCCTTTTTGAATCTCATACCATTGGCCTTGAGCCAGTGATCCAGCCTTTCTAGATGCCTCTGGAGAACTTTCCTGCCCTCCAGCAGATCAACACTCCCATCCAACTTGGTGTCACCTGAAAATTTATTGAGGGAGCACTCCAGGTCATTGATAAAATTCTAAAGAGAATTGGGTCCAATCCTGAGCCCTGTGACCAGCAACCAACTGGTTGTGGCACCATTCACTTCTCTCAAACAGTTTTTAACCCAGATCTTTTTCCAATGCAGTTAAACTTTCTGTAAGTAAGTTAAAGAGAACATTGAAACAATGTATACAGAAAAAGGGGGGTTTTTGGAATTTAACAATGGAAAAAGACTAGGCAGCGCCCCGCCTCAGCCTAATTTTTAAGTTTTGATCTGGTTCTCTGTTTTTTTGTCCCTTCTTCTTTCTTCTTAATTTTGCAACTTTCTTTTCAGAAAGGCTTTGTCCAAAAAAACATAACTTTTTGGATTCAGACTGGGAAGCTGGTTTTACACTCTGTATGCACCTCATACATTCACACATGCTTCTAGTGCCAGCAGAGGCAACAGCTCCAGACATATTGAAGAAGAAACATCAAGGCCCTGAGAGCTGCTGATGTCACCAGACATTTTTTAACTAAATTTTACTTAAGTTGGCTTCGTTGTCATATTGTCATTGAAGGTTTGTCGTTATTTACATAAATGCTGGCTATGGTTTTTTTTTTCCTTATTTCTTTAATCTTGATTTTGCATCACCTATGACAACAATAATTATAACACTATGAAGAAAATTAAGAAATATTATACATTACATCTTCAGCACAAATAATTGTAATTTAGGTAGATGAGACTTAATAAGAAGTCAATGTTAATATTTAATAGAAAGTCATATCTAAACATTGTAACAGGAGAAAAAACTGGCAAGGAGTTTACTGAGGTATGTGGGCCATGTTGCAATTGAATCACATCAAAGATGAGAAACAGACTTTTCTACACCATGCCTGGATATCTGTTGTTGACATTAAACTTTCTCAGAAAGACTCCCACGATGTGTGAAGGCCAGAAATCTGCATTTAACCCATTAAACTACAAAGCATTGGCTGGAAATCCAGGTGAGCAAGCAGTTTTTTGCTGTCTAAGGACAGCAGCGACCTCCAGCAAGGATAGATGAGAAACTATAGTCATGCAGTTATTTTACCTCATTCGCTACTGCACCCTGTGAAAATACAGTCCATTGGCCACCAATAAAATGCATAATCCTTACACATTTTTCTTCACAGGAGGCAATATTTTTGCATGATGAGCTATAGTCTGTTCCACCTCTGCTCACAGCACTGAAACATCCAGAAAGAAGTGAGGAAGAGGAAGCTATTTTGACCAGTTTGCTAATAATCTTTTTCTATTGAATGGTCTTAGTCTACCTAGGAGCTATCATGATGACTGCTTTGTCCATTCCAATCCACTCAGCTTACCATGTGGCTTGACATGGAGTAGCAGGGAAAAAATCATATGGTCAGGTCGTCCCTCCTCGCTGAACTGTAACTGATAAACAGCACAGCCGTAGCGTCTTAGAAATCTCAGTCTGCTGAAGTTGATCCATGGTCTTGTCATAAAATAACACATGGGGAAACATTGGATACATTCTTTCTGACCATCTTTCAGTTTCCTACATGATTGCTCTTTGTGCTAAAAAGAACCAGGAAAGAAATAAAAAACTTTCATCCAGTAATTTAAAACTTAATTGTGGCTGAAGCAGTTATAGGAACATCTTTGGAAAAGTCAACAGCCTGATTACTGGAGAATGTTTCAAGAAATGAACAAGATTTTTCAAGTTAGTCAAGCAATTTGGATGGCCTGTTTTTATCATCTGTAATAAGAATTAAAACCTCAATTTTCCTTGGCAGCTTAGAAGAATTACTGTTAGTTCGGTGACACATGCTCCTTTTGTCTTTTTCCTAGCTCTGCTCAATTCCCTTCTCTACTTCAAATGACTGTGATGTCAAGGAAGATCTCTGGATTTGGTTAAGTTTCATTGAATGTTCACATGGCTTTTGGAATCTAGGCCACAAGGCAGGCTCTTAAACCTTCTTCAAACCCAAAATAAAAGTAAAAAAGGAAGAAGAACTTGAGTAAACCTCCTCATGCAAATGAAATAAATCAACTTTTGTGAGAATCTTGCTACTGAGATAGCTACATTTCAAAAGCAATCAGCAGGAGTTTTCCAGGGTTTGGGGTTTTTGTTTTGTTTTAGCTTTATCACTAGAAGCAGGTGGTTGCATATAAGGCCAGCTGGAAATAAAAGTCTGTATTTATAGCATCAGCAGAATGAGGAAAGAGATGGCATAGTCAATAAAATGCTCTATGTTATTTTAGCTTGAATTGAAGGATTTTTTTATCTTTCATATTAAAATAGGTTATAGAAACGTACAAAAGAACAGAATTTTGCCTCATGATTTGATTATCTGTATTTATTCAACTATACCAAAATTGTCATGAAGCAGAAGCGTTGCAGTAAGAGATTGAAAACTGATTTTCTACTGTAGTCAGGCAATATAAATCAGGAGAAATCCTCCTGACACCATTCTGTTGCTCCTGGTTACACTAGAAATTTGAGAGATCAATCTAGGTTTTTTGCTTTCTACTAAGCAGGCTGTAGTGGAAAATAAGCAGAACTGTTCTAATTATTTCTCATCTTGTGGCATCTTGTGCTTTTTTTTCTGGATTGCTTTAATATTAACACTGCTGAGCTGCAGGATATGAAAATATCCATTCTGGAAAGAACAGGATAAAAGGCAAATGGAAATCCGTGACCTTAAAGAAGTCTGCCTATTTCTACTCATGGCATTTGCAAGTTAGAAGCATCACCTCCTCACACTGAAAGCCAAAACCAGTGGCTTTGAAGCATTGTGCATAAGCAGCTGCACAAGCATCTATGAAGATGGTGGTCAACTTGTACACATATAAGTAATATTGGTCTTTCAGAAAACAAAATATTATTGCTTCTTAAAGAATTCATTTATGTCATTTTGATACTAAAAGCAAACACTGGCTTCAGTACACTGGGCACTGTATAAGTAGGAAGTAAACTATAACACTGATCTGTTGAGCTTACAGCCACATAGTAAGAAGTTGGCTTTTGAGCAAGTACACATGAAAACAAGTATTTCATTGTTTGTGGAGGGAATGCCATAGCGCAGATATATGAAAATATCATCACACTTACTGAAATCTGTTTGCAAGCACATGTAGTTCATATGTACATGTTTGTGTGTGAAAAAAATAGTTATATTTGTTTTGTTCCTTTCTTATTTCAAGTATTAAATGTATATTGTTTTTTAAAAGTGACAAGGTTAACATGAAAAAATTGTGCTGTAATTTATTTTGATATATATGATCATGAGTATGGATGGGTAATGAAGCAGCCTTGCTGTCATGATCCATGAAGCACGTGGCAATTCAGGTTTGTCCATAAGTTTGCTTCATGTTTGAGCAAAATATGCAAATATAATGGAAAAAAAAAAAAAAAAAAGCTTTGTTGTCAAGACAGTTGTCCTGAATGTCATTTTAAAAGTTGCTTTAGGGCTTATGTCATGATGTGTGTCATATTTATACACAATGAAACCCAAATAAATAATTCCATGGAGTGGCAAAATTTACTTGAAAAAGTGAAGAAAATTTACGTCATTACCCTTATTGTAGCTGATCACTTTTTTCCCCAAGGTGTAGTGTAGAAAACTAAGAAAAGGATGATACCATTTCCTTAACACCAGATCTGGGGTCCTTAGTTCCAGGTCTTCACAACAAGTTAACTTTTCAGGCCCACCCCTCTTGAACTGGGAATCTGAACAAACACAATAAGAAAGAGAAGACTCTGGCAGGTATTTTTTCACCTACTCACTCTCCTCCTTCATTGTGTGAAGCCCAGAAACACAGAGAAAAACCTGGGTCTCATTCAGATATGTTTTGGGATTTATTATCCATACAAAGTATCAGTCATCCTGTTTCCTCACTTTCACTCAGGCAGTGTGTTCAGGTAACTAACTGATGGGTATCCCAAACAGGCAAATGCTGGAAGAAGAAAAGCATTCCACTTAACAGCACCATGGAGAGAACAGCAGGAAGACAGATTTCACCAGCTGTGTCACTTGGAAGGCAATACTGAAAATCTGCATCTGAAACATGGTTACTGGGAACTCACCAGTGTTCAAACACCTCTGTAATTACAAAAAAATAACTGGTGAAAAGTAGATTCTGCAGAGGTTGAAACCTATTTCAACCCCCTGAAACTTGCCAAAATCTACCAAGTGTACATCAGAGGACAGATTTGAAGAAGAACACAGGCTGTAATCTAAACTATTGTTACTCCTATTTTTCCACAGCTAGGTACTTTTACCAACAGTAAATTTTTTTAATGGTTTCTGGGATAATCTGAATTAAGACTTATCACCCGCATACCCATCATACTCTAAGCTAGGGTCCTGTTCTCTAGAAGGGAAAAGAAGAAGCAGCTTGAAATCCTGAAAGATTGCTAGGTGCAGAGACAGACAGGGGCTGAATCTGAGCTCTTCTATGCCCCCTGAAATGTGTCTTATCTTCCTCCACTTGCATTTGGCACCTCCAAAAGACTGACTGATTTGCACCACTGTACTCTTCTCTGGTGCTCTTCTCTGGTGCAGAATGTCAAATGCAAATGCAAAGTGAAACTATTGATTTTATTATAGTAATCTACTTTATTAATAATATTTTTATTCTGATTGGCAGCCTAATATAATGCAACACTGCCTTCAGTATGACATGAAAAAGGAGCCATTGCACCTACCACTGCACAGAGAACAGAGGTTTTATCCTCAAAATATTCCTCCATCCTTAGATTACACTATATCAAGAGCTAGAACCTGTTCCTATATCACAAGATCCATTGAGAAATTTCCAGTTTTTACAGTAGAAGAAACTACTAGTTTTCTCCATGATAACCAGGTAGAGAAAAACACCATCACAGCAGGCAATCACTGACATATTCATTAAAATTTAAAAACTAATAAAAATTGTAAGATTTACTAATAACTCAGCAGGAAAACACTCTTTAGATTTTTAAGAGCATACAAAATTTTCTACAGCACAGTCAGTTTCAAAATTTTTTAAGAATATTTATACTATTGCAAATCCACTATAGAGGATTTGCCACAGAGTTAGTAGCCCTATATTGGATAATACAGACATCTTTAAATAAACAAATCTTGGCATCCAAAGTTCATGTTAAGAAATGCATGGGTTTAATATTTTTTGTATTTTTAAAAGTTGATGGGAATTTATAAATCCCACCACTTACCAAATAAACTCAATTCACAGAGACTGAGTTATTCTCACATGAGGGAATGCTCACTGTGAATTTTCTGCATCATAAAACCTTCCTACACACAGCTGTAGATGTCATGCTATTTAAAAAAAAAAGGGCTTTGTTCATCTCTGGTACTATCTGGAACTGGGGGAGAGGCTGGTTATTCATGCTGAGAAGGCACAAATAAAGTATGAAAGTGCTGAATTAAGAAACACAGCGGTATTGCAAAGGAACTGGCCTTTCTGTCTACAGGCTCAGTAGCATTCTGGGAAATTTAGTATAAATTCTTTCTTTCCTAGGTACAAGAAATTCCTCATGGAAAGCCTAATTTTCGCTCTCTTCTTGGAAGGATAACTTTCAACCTTAGTAAACAATGGGAAATGAAATACATTAAGAAGTTTGCAAAATGCAGGACTGGATAGTAAAGATGAACAGAAATTAAAACTTGCTTACAAAATTATGATACATTAGTACTTAGTACATTGTCTAAGCAATTCTGGAGATATTTTGGTTCACAGGATCTGGTTTATTAATTAATAGCTAGGGGATTCATTCAGCTAGTTAAAGCTGTAATCACCAGCTGGAATATCTTATTTACCTCATCAGTCCCTAAGTGGAAGTTATATTTTTCTGAGCTATTTTCCAATAACTTTCCTATTTATATAACTCAAAAGCACAAGTAATGGAGAGCACAGTTATTTTATTATAGAAATACAATAATAATAAATTTAATCTATTACTTTTGCTAAGAGAGCTCTTTGCTGTTTTTACAAAAATTAATAGATTACATTCTTATCAAAATTATTGCCATCACTATAACCAGACATCTCACCTTAAGAATCTATTGACTTTTTATGCATCTGTGCAGTGCACCAGTTCTAATGCACTGCAAATAACATTTTGCTTTCACATTGAACAGACATGCCATGCAAAGGGGTTAGAAGCAATGCAGCTTTCCAAGTTGCAGAAACATTTGCATTTTAATGGGTCATATTGAATTTTTTGCTGGCTTTTATGGGTTTGGAAGGCTGTCACATTTTGCTAAAGGATATTAGATCATCATTGCCTGGCTTGGAGAAGGCATGGCTGCGAGTTCATAACACAAAGGCTGCAACTCAGGATTTCTTAGCTGTAATCAAAACCCTGGGCCTCTAACTCTTTGGAGAGTACAATTTACCTTTCAAAAGGAAGATTCTGCCGTTTCCCTAAGGGTTATAAAGCCAAGGAGTTATAGCTCACCCATACCTTTGTGAGGAATGATAATTTTCATGGAGGTTGGTATCAAACAAAGAAAATCTTTTTTTAAGAAATTCAAGCCCTGCTGCTCAAATTGCTCCACATGAGCAGTCCTCTTGGCAAGGTGGTGACAGCAGAGGTCTGCCCTGTGGTCAGCCTTTCCAACATTCTGAATTAAAGGACCTTGCAGAGCAGTGGCAGTATCTAAAAGAAAATTGTCATGAGAGATGCACACCAACTAGATGCTGTATTTTATGCAGTTCAGTGGTATATTGGATGAAAGGACCTCTTAATGTCTCACTTAATTAGTGGCTTTGCAATGCTTGAAAAACATGATTATCTCCTAAAGCATCTATGAGATTTGTGTCTTTGCCTTTGATTATAGATGAGAAATGCTGAAATAAATGCAAAATACACATCAATTGTCAAGCATCACACCAAGTATTCAGACTATTACTACTACAAAAATATTTCTGTTTGGTCCCATAAGTCCTATGTCTCCACTTTCCAATCCAAGTTACTTGAAAGAAAACTATTATTTTCACATGTTTCCCAACATTTTAATAGATAAAGTAACAAGCATACACTTTTCAAATTTCTGCTGCCAGTGTTTATCATAGGGAATTTGTCCTGACACAACTCTATTTGCCACAACATTGAGTTGTGGCTAACCTGATCATCTTTTAATCAAGATTGTTTTGCTTATACATGAGCCAAACACTTGAAACTTCCCCATTCCCAGCTTCTGCTTTAGAATTGAAGCCAGAAGATCTTGCAGGGAATGTCAGTGAAATATGTTTGATAGTTAATGAATGGTTGCAGCTTTGCATCCAGCAGTAAGTGGGAACTATTTCTGAGGTATGGACCTATCTGGCACAATTAAAAGTAACAACTACTCCTTGGGAACAAGATTGACCAGTATTTCAATTTTATCCTTCAAGACCTCCATCAGCTTTAAAGACACTGCAAAGTGTGTGTCCCGGTAATTTAGAACTGAAGGAAATATTTGCTGCACGTAGCTGCCATGTTAGAGAACTGCATACAAAGAGACGTGAGAAATTGTTTTGTTCTTTAAGGGTTAAATTACTGAAGCAGAAATCTAAACCCCTACAGACAAAAAGCGGTATGCATTTTAAAAAAAAAATTGCTCTGGTGGGTTTTACACCCAGAATGAAAGTTAGAAACACGAGTAAGAGGTGAACTTGTTGATGAGAAAATTATTTTCTCAATGTAATAAAATGCTCCCTTCAGATCATAAAATATACACCCTCCAGTATATAAACAAAAGGATTCTCCTCGCTCCTTGTTCAAAGAAGAGATCTGCAAACCACTTCATTTCAGTACAAATACTTCCTTAAAATGCATTCTGTTGTGTTCAAAACATCAACCCTTCCCGGATTTTCAATAGCTGTTTTAATTGTTTTTCATAGAAATCGATTTTAATTGTAACACTGTTCTGCTACAAGCCTGTTGTCTGTGTCCTTCTGAATTGTCAATTACATAAATGAATAAATAAAGGCTTGAAAACACATTGTTGTAATTGATTTCTATGTTTCAATTATCTTATCACAAACAAAGTTATGAATTTCATCTGTTGAGGCACAAAAAATACTTTTCTTAAAAAAAAAAAAAAGAAAGAAAAAAAGAGAAAAAATAAACATAAAAATCCATTACTGTTTCACTTGTGTTTTTTAAGACAAAAGTTTGAGGCTGTCATTCCAGTCCTCTATTATAGTTTTGGAAATATGAAGAGCATTTTTAGTGAGTACATTGCTTACAAAAAGAAAAGGTTTTTCTTAAATATTCTATTAACGTTTCTTTTCTGTATATTCAATCTAATTTCCCCCAACTAGGATGGTGTGTGCCATGAAGTATCATCTCTCAGACTGTCCTTTCCCCACATTTTCCAAGCAGGGTGTGATTGGTAAGTTCCACATGTGATGTTCTCGTTGAATCCTAGGACCATTAAATATACAAATTTGTCCCAGTGCCTTCTTCCCAGGCAAGTGTGGGCAGATGGGTCTGAGTGCTGAGGAGTGGCTGATCCAGAAGGTTTAAATGGTCCCTTCCACACTTCAAGCCCTTTTTCTTCTGTCCACTTGTATTTTTGTGCTCATCATTGCCAACAGAGACACATCTGCCCCTACAGGTTGAAACAACCTTGCTGTGGAGATTGGATGTGCCCTCAGCCTTCAGCTAGTCCTGTGCTCTGTTAAGGTGCTTACACCTGTGGGTTCTGATTTCATGCTGATGTTTGGCTTTCAGATAACAGGTGGAATAGTTTCAATGGCAACCAGCCTATGGGGAGGGCTGTTAGTGTGGCATGGAGAGCAGACAGGATCCCCTGAGGCAGAGGGAAGTCTTGAGACATGTATTTGTGAGGTACAGATGGCTTCTAACAGCAAAATCCCTTACCAGGAGGAAATAAATGTCAGAGGCACCTAACAGGGCTCTGAGACAACACAGCCAGATCCTTGGTGACAAGTATAAAACACCAATTCTGTGCAGAAGACTAGAAATTAGGGGAGAAGTGCCTTGCAGGAAGCCCCAGCAGAGTGAGCACTGCTGCCATGGCCCATTGCAACAGAGAGAAACAATGAACTGAGCTACACTGAGGACTCAATTCCAGATGCTGGCAGAGTATGTCCACCCTGGTTCAGCCTGAAATCTGCTAAGAATGTGTATAAGACCTGGAAAGTCAAGTCTGCCTTTGGTTGGTGCTGATTCCTGTTTCAATGGCTGCTGGTGGCAGCTGTTTGTGCCCACCCCCAGAGCTGTCCTCTGAGTTTTTCTGGCCCTACCTGGTGCAGGCAGCAGGCATGGCAGGACACTAGCAGCAGGGTGATATGGTGGCCAGTAGGAAGCCAGACTGCTCTCTTGGAGAACCTGCCTAACCCATGAGGTTCTCAGTGCAAGCAAAAGCTGATTTCAGAGCACAACACAGAGCAAGATCTTCCAGGCACCCAGAAGCCCACAGCTGACATTACCCCATAACATCCCTGACATCCTCTCTACAGTGTACACCGTTCCCATGATATGGAGGATGTTTATAAGTATGAAAAGACAGGATTTTAGAAGCAGCTTTTAGTGATTTTGTAGAAGCAAAGAGACAGCCTGTACTGAGAACACATAGAAGATTGGCTATTAGGCTTGATTGTTAGGTTACTAAGTAGAAGTCATATAGGTAAGATATATAATGTTGAAACCTAGCAAAGCGGGACATAGATATTTCTCAAAAATGGATAAAGCAAAACTTTGTGGCATGAATTCAGCAAAATCAAGCTCTTCATCTTTGGCAAGAGCAAACTGACCTGAAAAATCCAAACCTCCACTGTGCCTGCCCAGAAGCAAAGATCAACTTGAGAAAGCCATCTGCCTTCCTTCCAAGACCCCAACTCATGACCACCAGCAGGCGTGACAGCTAATTAGAATATGAAGCAAGAGAAGGCAGAGAACGGGTGGCTGGGGAAGTGTCGGTTTGTGGGATCAATGTGTATTTAAACCTGGACCTTGGCTTGACCAGGTACACACGGTTTGGAGGAGATATCCCCCTGTGTGTCCCAGCTGAAAATAAAGAATACCTGCTTTACAATTTCAAGTTGTAAAGTCCTCATTCTATGTTTCACCCAGTGAGCAGGGAACTGCAAGGACCTGACCCAGAGCTGCAGTGGGTGACCTCCAGCATGACAGCTGGGCATTCCTTTTCCACAGCCATCCTGATATTCTCAGTCTGACAATTCAGCTGGAGCTTGAAGAGGTCTGTGAAGCCAAATAACAATTCATCCTTTGTATCTTAGATCCTCCAGGCTGTTAAGGCTGGTGCTCTTTAAAAAACTCTTTTAAAATTTCTGTCTCCATTGAAGAGATAAATACTATCTCAATAATGCCTGTAGAGATTCACTGCTGAGAAGTGATACCTTTTCACCAAGAAGAAGAAATTGTGGCTTTGGAGTACCATAAAGGTAAAGGACAAAGATGTACTCAAACAGGCCTGTGAAAGAAATAACTTTACAGCACAGAGGCCCAGAGCAAGTTGGAATACAAAGGTCAACTGTAGTGAGAACAATCAAAGCCAAGTGCTCTGTACCCCAGAACAAGCGATTGTAAAAGATTGCAAGGGATTGTATCCTGTTGCTCTAGGAGAGAGCTGGAGGTTGTCAAGTAACTGCATATTTCTTTGGTCTATGTGTATCGCAATATTTTTGAAGCTGGTGGGATTTTATGCCAGTTAGATAAACAGAATTACTTGATTTCACAAAAACAGGAAACAACACAGCCCTTTCATCCAGCACCCAACCAATACAGTTAAAGCCCTTATCCCCCCACAAATATTAACTCTGCACCTCTGCTTGAGGTTATGCACAATATTCTTCCAGAAAAGATAATGTGTTCTTTAGAAGATCAAGACCTTATGGATACATTTTTAATACCAGGAATGGTACTGAGTGCTGTTGCAATACTGCAACAGTTTTCTATTGCAGCTTAAATCCAGGTTAAGAAGGCAGTATATTGGATTTCTTAATTATCATTTTTAGTGACAGCTTGCATTCTTGTGGGGATATCTCAGAAATCAGCCAGGTCTTTCTTATCCAGGACAGAAACACAATGGTGGAAGAGGTTCTTCTTTGTTAATGCTCTGTCCTGTAATTCATGTATCTTCCTGTGTTTGACAGGCTTCATTGTTGATGTGTCCTCCCTTTGAATGAACTTTACAGGAAAATTATGAGGAAATATCTATTTTTTTTGTACATTTTTAGATAAAAGCATACTCTAGATCAAATAAAGTGGTAACAGTCTTTATCAGTAGAGTCCCCTTGAGCTCTTTGCAAATTTGCCTTCTGTAGATGTGTGGCTGGCTTTCCTCATGACAGGTCACATGGAAATCCTCTTCTAGAAAGGGTCTATGAATACCACTCAAGGTAGTCCTTGTTTCTATGCATTAATTTAATTTTTATACTTCTTTGGCTTTCAATGGCCAGAATCAGGAAATCAGCCTCCCCTTTGAAAGATCACTAGGTGTTTTTTGGGTTTTTTAATGAGAAAGTACTCAATTTGATGAGAAGAGCATCACATTGCAGTCTGAATGCACCATCTTAGCTGACACACATAGAGAAGAAACTTTAGCCCTTCTCAGAATGCTCTAACACATGGCAAGACAATCAACCATGCCCGAACACCAGTCACCTTCTTGATATGATTTAGAAGAGAAGCAGTTACACACCACTTGTCAGCACTACATGAGTTTCATCTACAACGTTTACTTGTTTCATAGCCAAGTCTCTCACCACTATCCTTCCTCAATCCCACATACTCGTTTCTATAATATTCATTTGTCCAAGCCAATAACTTTCCATTGCCTGCTGGTACTTTGGTACACTTCCATCTCTAAGTGCAAATGATTTTTTACTGATAGCAGCCTCACTTCCCATCATGCTGATCCCTTTCCACAATTTTTTGCATTTTTATCCTCGGCATTATTTTGTCTGTTGTGTTCCAAAAGAATGTGATTCTTATATTTAGAAATTCATTAATTTGCAGAGTTTGTGCACTGCACAATGTGCTTATTAAATAATAAGCACATAGCATGCAGAACTCCCACTTTCTCTCTTGCATTAGTTAGAGGTGGTTGTGGCAAACATTAGTAAATTAAATAAAATTTTTATTAGATATTCACCACATATGCCTTTGAAGCCTGTACTTTTTGTGTCATGAATGCATAACTAGCACAGGGAACACAGACCAGAATTCCACAAGCCTCTCTTTGGGACTTTACTTTGACTATAAGAAAAATTGACACCTTTGACTATAAGAAAAATCTCACTTATTTCCAGTCAGCAAGAAATTCAGTTGAATGAATGTCAAATGTAAGAACTTACAGGATACAAGGCTTGAGCATAATTGTAAATGTGATTCAGTTATTGCCTATAACAAATGTTTGTATACATCAATTTAAATTGTAGCAGACAATACCAAATTTTGAAATTTAATTCAACTACTTATGAAAATTGTGCCTGCTATAAATTGAGTCTGGGAACAACATTTATGTATATGGGTCTCACTTATAAAAAGGGATAGACACAATTTTCAGGTCAATGCCTTATTAAAGTTTTGGTTGTGTATAACACTCACTCTAGAATTGTTGATCTCTTTCCCTTAGCAGAAGAATTATTTTCCAGACATTTAGAATAAATCCCAGGTAGATTTTAGCAAGGTTTTTACATGGATAGTTGTATCGGTTTGAAAGCAAAACCAGTGAGAGACTCCAAGTCAGAAGTACAATTTAATAAGAGAAAGAAGAGACAAAG
>VZUI01031076.1:0-40270 GCA_013401135.1 Cettia cetti | reverse complement strand
CAGGATCACTGCTTCGACAAGACCATCTCATCTAGACTGCTACTACCACCCTAACAGGGTGTCAGGTTGTATTCTGACTCTGTCAGTATTTTCTACTATTGAATTTATTTTATTTTACTTATTTTCTTCTTTCTCTTATTAAATTGTACTTCTGACTTGGAGTCTCTCACTGGTTTTGCTTTCAAACCGACACACATGCCTACCTTGGAAAAGGTGTTTTTTGGGAAACACCTGGGGGAGGTTTGGGAACAGAGTGAGCTTTTCCAGCCAGTTTTAGGGAGCCCCAATGCAAAATCTCATTCTCTGAACCCCCTACCCCTCATTTCAAGTTCAGTCTCTCTTAAATGGCCCAGGGTCTCACAACATCCAAGAAGAAAAGGCAGCACTTACCCTGGACTAAGAGTGTCAGTAAAATACACACCAGCATCTGGTGGGTACTTTATATTCTGGTTCAACTCCTGTGAAATGGCTGCAGCCAAACTGCTCAGAGACACACAAAATTTTTAAACCTTCATAAGGTCTTTCAGTAACTGGACAGAATTCCAGAAATAAGCATCCATTCCTCACACCGCAGTATTTCTGTTGGCAAAGAAACAAGCCCAACTGGGAAAAAAAGTCACTCTGTTTTATTGACTAAAAGTGCCCAGCCTGATGTCAGGGAGGGAGTCTCCACTGCTTAGCCCAAGGCACAGGTGAAAAGCAGAGTCAGAGCTGACTGAAATGGAGCTGATTTATTGGTTCTTGCTCTGTCTTTCCAATCTCAAAGCTGCAGGTGTTTCTCCATCTGCTCCCTCAACTTGTATTTCTGAATCTGGAATAGAGGGCAGAGAGGAGGGAGAGAGACTCAGAGAGGAGCTGGGTCAGAATGCTAGGGTTCCTGCCCTGCCCCAGCCCCCTCTTACCTTGCCTGAGACAGTGAGCGGGTACTGAGTCACAAACACAACATAACGTGGGATCTTGAAATGCGAGATCTGGGAAGAGAAAAACAAGGGCTACACAACTTGAAAGGAACAGCCTAGCACTGTCAGGGTTGGGTCCCCCCGTGCTCTAAATCCATGGATTTTCATCCATGAGTCCCCAGCAGCCACTGGGTGTACTGGTCTGGAAGGAAACTGAGGACTAGGAACCCACCTTCCCTTTGCAGAAAGCTTTAATCTCTTCCTCAGTGCAATCCTCCCCAGCTCGCAGTCGGATGCAGGCACAGATCTCTTCTCCCATCCTCAAATCCTTCACACCAACCACCTGGTTGGGACAGATGGACAGTGTGACCCTTGGGGACATCCCTGGCCTCCCATGAGGTCTGTGTGCTGGCCCATGGCATATTCCCTGACCCCATACCATAGGATGCAGGAGCATTGTGGGTGCAATATGGACCTGTCCTCCCTCTGCTTCCAAAAAAATGGGGCAAGAGGTTTCACAAATAACAAGGAGACTTGGTAGGCTGCCACGAGTGCTTTGGGATCTCCAGATGAAATGGCAGGGGAGGGATGAGGTTGAATTATTCAAAACCCCTATAATCACAGATCTTAGTGGGCCACTGCTGTGACACGAGGAAATGGGCTTCCCAAGCCTGAGCTCTCTCCAAAGTTTTCTCCCACTATTCCACAAGAATCCTACTGTCACTCCCTGCCTTGAACCAGTATCTCAAACTGCTAGAGACACGTTGATCCTTTTGAGTCCAGAGCAGTGACATAAAGCCCTAGAAACCACATAAACAGGGCTGGTTTGCAACCCATCTGCACTGGGACTGTTCCAAGGAGAGATGCTCGCCTGGCACAGGAAGAACTCTGACTAAATAACCAGGTTATTTATGGGGAAACTTGTCTGGCACAAAACCTGGAGGAGAACAATCCCAGCAGACAGGGAGCAGCTGCTCAGTCCTGGAAATCTTTGCTATCTTGTGAAGGAGTGAAACAGTCTCACTCCTCATCTCCAGGGACTTGTTGGAAGAATATTCCTGGATGTCAGAGTTGGGCAATTAGCAGGAAAAACTGTCCTTCCAGACTGCTTTCTGAGTAAGAATTTCAGAGTGAGCTATGAAAGTGGACAGACAGTTTAAAACAGAAGAATGACAGGCACTTTGCAGATGTGCAGCTGAAACACAGGGGGATTGCCCCAATCCATACACCCCATGCTGGGAGCTCTGCCTGCCTCTTCCATCCCATGAGCCTCTCCCTCCTCCTTGCTAACCAATATTATATGGAATTTGATGCTGAAAACAGGGAAAGACAACCAGGTCCCAAACAGCAATCCCAGAAGCAACCAAGCAACAATCCCCTTTATGAACAGGATTCCCAAAAACAGCTGCTCACTCACTCCACCTCCTCCCACTCACCTGGACCTCCTCAACCTTGGGATGGGTGTGGAGGAACTGCTCAAGTTCTGCTGGATAGATGTTCTCTCCTCCCCGAATAATCATGTCCTTGCAACGCCCTATAATTTTGCAGTAGCCATGCTCATCCAAGCTCCCAATGTCCCTGCAATGACAACACCCTTCTTGTCCTGTCCCAGCTGGTTGGAAGAATGGCTGATGCTTCTACCCAGCCAAGATGGTATCAGAGTATAATGGCTGAGATGCCACCTGAACACATGGAAGGGTTCAAAGAGCTCCTGTTACAGAAATTGGCAGCATCTACACAAAGCACCAGGGCTTAGGGGGGGAGGCAATTCCTGCCCCTGCCCTGTATCCCCCCAGTCCCTCCATCCACAAGTGGCCAGTGACAATCCCCCTCTTCAGGGACACTCAGCACCAAGGTCTGTGTGCTAAAAGTAGTTCTGAATTGTCACATACAGATCAGACGGATAAACTGGGACAGTTTTGTTTACTTTGGAAATCCCAGCCAAGCACTCCTATACACATCCATGCATACCCATCCACTGTCACCCTGTGGGATTGTCTGGGAGAAGTGGGGCTGTTCTCAGGCTCACCCTGTCTTGTACCACCTCTCAGCAGTGATCACTTCACTTGTCTTGGCAGGGTCATTCCAGTAGCCCAGCATCACGCAGTAGCCACGGATCTGAATCTCTCCAGGAGTGTTCAGAGGCACAGATTGCCCTGTTTCTGGATCCTCAATTTTTGCCTGGAAGAGAAGAAGGGCTTAATTAGACACCAGCACCAGATAGGAAGGATGGAGTGAGGTCTGCTGCTAGCAGAGAAGGTGGAGCATGTTGGAAAGGTCATGGTCACCTCTGTGTGGGGAAAGATGTATCCCACTGTCTCAGTCTTCCGGTCAATGCTGTCATTGGGAAACCCCATGAAGGTGACAGGGCTGTTTTCTGTGGTCCCATAGGCAACCTGCAAACACAGGAGAGGAAATGTGTCTCAAGGAGAAAGGGGACCACACAGCTTCAGGCATAGGAAAGACAAAGCTGGTCATGACTGCAGAGGGCAGTAGGGTGGGAGGAGGAGGTTCTCTCCAGTCACTCAGGTCACAGGAAGCCTTGCTCTGCTGGCTGTGGATGGTGCCCTCCAGACACTTCTGCTAGAGAGTCTTGGAGAAAGAAGAGCTAAAGCATCACTGCATCTGTCTGCCATCACCTTCTTCACCTCCCTCACAGTATTCCAGACCCCATCACCCACAACACTTGGGGTGTCATGTATTTTTGACACCCTAACTGCTATTCTTGGAGGACTCCAGGGTTCACCATCCTCTTTTTCAACCCTTGCTTCTCCAAGCCCTGTCCTGTTGACTCCACACCATCTCTGCCAGAAATTGACTTTGCCTTGGTGCCCTTGCAGTCAAGGTGCTGAATTCACCTTGCATCTCTAACAACTCAGGGAACATAGGACATCACTTTGGAAAAACCCTGGAGCCAGCAGCAGACTTCTTCAGGAGACAGTGTGTCCCGCAGCATGGCTGCTTACTGCAGATCCTTTTGTGCAGACATCAGCCCCTTGTAGAGGGCACAAAACATAATCCTTGTAAGGGCATCACAAGGCCGCTCAACACTTGGCACAGCTGCCCTTACAGACCCAAAGCCTCACAGCGGGACAAAAGCTTCTTGCTGCTAAACCTCTCTCGCAGCTAATCCTGATGGCAGGCTCTGAGCCACCTCAGCTGAAGGTCACTTCTCCTCAGAGGAAAATTCCAGTGCTCTATGCCCAGCTCAGTGGCTAGGCTGAGGTGGAAAGTGCTGCGCAGGAGGTGCCCTGAGCAGCTCTGAGCTGCACCAACAGCACCATCACTGTGATTGCTGCTACCTCTCCAGCTTCTGGGAGCTGCAATTCAGCAGTGGGAGCTGCTGGAGC
The DNA here is from genome assembly GCA_013401135.1 of Cettia cetti. Classification (NCBI taxonomy): domain Eukaryota; kingdom Metazoa; phylum Chordata; class Aves; order Passeriformes; family Sylviidae; genus Cettia; species Cettia cetti. The sequence continues at coordinate 36,021 of VZUI01031076.1, read as the reverse complement.
ACTGCCCTGGTGTCTGTGACCTGCTCAGAGTAATATCACCCCATAATGTCACCTGTGGCTACTTTGCTGGGAGAACCTGGCTGTGAAAAGGCTGATGTGGGAGGTATTTCCTCATTTCTCCTCCAGTTCTCCAGACTGACATGTGAACAACTCTCACCCACGAAATTGCCCTGGCACTCAAATCTGGTCAGTTTCTTCAGAGTAAATGCCCATGTCATTGCTTGGGTATGGTGCTCACATGGTCATTGCTTGGGCACACTGCTCACCCGACTCCAGGCACTGTGCCCCAAATTAATGTGAGGCTTTGCAAAGGACTATGATGAAGCATGTTCAACAAGGATGAAAATATCCTGAATGAGCTGAACACAACACTGGTGTAGTGTACAACAGTGTGTAATAACACTGGAGCACTTAGCACTTTCCACTGCTTGGAGCTGCTGGAGGATCTCATATTGGGCACATTCTGTCACAATGGCTGATGCTCTTGTTGACTGCACCAGGGCCAGTGTGAATACAAGCTGGGGCCTCCTTTTATCCAGGAATCTGGAGAAGAGCTTCTCCAGGATGCTGCAGGGACCATCTGGTGCAAACTGCTCTGCTTGGAGCCTGGCAGCCCGCAAGGAGCAACTGTGAATAGGCTTCTGCTCCCAGACACAAGGACAACTTCCCAGCTGGGTGCAAACCCACAGCATCTCATGCTTAGACTGGATTTATCTCCCACCCACTAATACAAGTCCTGTGGCTGGATCAAATGACTGACCAGTCCCAAATCCAAGACCTTAAACACTTACTAAAAAATCCCAGTGCTTTTTTTGTTTTGTTTTATTCAGCTGGATGAATTGCAGTGTTGGTCCCAGGATGCCAGCCAAGCCCTGAGTCAATCTTTGCTGCCTCTCTGGGTCACTCCAGCAGTTTAATTGGAAGCAGGAGAAAGCAGATTCCTGGTAGGATAATGCTGTGAGTGCCGTGGCTCACCGGGCTCCTCCAGATGCCTGGCACTGTGCCCTGTACCCCAAAAACCAGCTATTGATGTCTTGGCCTGTGGCTTGTCCCTATAAACACCCTCACCCTCAGGAATGGGCTTCCCAACTGGTCCAGCTGGCAACATGGGTCTGAACCTCCAGCCCCTCATCTGCTTCCCAGTCACTGCCTTCCCCTGCCTGCACCAGTACAACACTGTAGCTGGATACCAGGATGCTGCTCAAATCTTACCAAGATGTTATCTCCCTCTTGGAATGGTTTTCCCCAGCTGTATTCCTGGGGTGGAGGCGAACCCTTGTGGAGGGGATGGGGCAAACCCTTGTGCCAGCACTGCTGTCCTTTCCAACCCTTATTTGACACGTGGACCATCCAACACCTCCATTGTCAGCAGCAGATGAAACAACACTTCCATGAAACCTCACACACCAATTTAAACTTGGAGATATCCACAAAGATTCCTATTCTTCATGACCCAAAGGGACACTTACATTCATTCAGCCTTGTCATCTGATGTAATTCAGTCCAGAAAACCTCACCCAATAATTTCACCATCAGCTCCATAATTTCCACTGGAGCTGTATCTGGTGTCAAAGCAGAGCTTTCCAGAGACAAAGATTCCAACTTGAACCCTTGGCTCTGAGACAAACTACAAGAATGCAAAATATAATTGACTGCAAAGCCTTTTTTTACTGTAGGACCACAAGTGACTCCCCCATCACCCAGATCTGTCCTGCCCTCAGTGATGACAAGGACAGTTCCAAAACAACTGCTGCCTAACTTGCTCCTACCAACAAGAGATTCATTCTTTGTGAATCCCAAGACTCTGTATAAATCAGGAATAAAAAGAACATCTTAGCAGAACTGTGTTTTTTAAAGCACATTTCCCAAACATTTCCTGCTAGTGCTGTTCAAATACTGGTCACTGTGGAACAGGCAAAACAGCCTGACGAGTGAAGCATCTAAAAATTAAAAATAAAGTAAAAACAATCAGACTCCAGTCTCTTTAGTAAACATTTGGGAGGCAGACTGATCTGGTGGGGACAGTGAGGACTCTGAAGATCCTGGGTTTTTCCCAAATGTGCTGCTTATTTACTGCATAACTTGGAATAAACCACATCAGCCCTCTGCTCCTTGGTTTTGCCCTGCCTTCAACAGCAATAAAAACACCCAGTGCCCTCCACATTCAACTGCTGCTGAAAGACTGTAATGAAAAGGCTGGGATTTGTACCACCCGTACCCCAAGTGGGTTCTACAGGGTGGGACTGGAGCAGGTCAGGACTGCAGGAGGGCATGAGTTCCTTGGAGGACACCCTGCTCTGGACCTGAGCACTGCTCAGGGAGGATCCTCATACTCCTCATCACCACCCTCTGGTTGTGCCACGCTGGAGGATGATGATGGCAGGACTTGAACTTCCAAACTAAAGACTACAGAAATTGAGCTTTGCTGGAGACAATATTGGCCTCAGAAAAAAAGCAGCAAATTGACCGTGAAATAATAGGGATTTTCAGACTTCAAAGAAGGCATAATGAACAACAGAAAGCAGACTGGCAACCCAAGAGATATGCTCAGGGACCTCTAACAGGCCCTTTCAGTGTAACGTGCTGGATGGATCCAATTATCCCTAAATCCATGCTGAGTGCGTCTGTCTTGGATATCTCCACGAGAGTGAACCTGAGCCCTTCCCATCACAGCCAGCTCCAAATTATTCTCAACTGAGCAGCAACCTTACCTCACTCAACTGCTCACTGCCAAGATCACCCTAAACTTTTCTATTCCCTGGGGACATGCATTTCCTTGCTTTGGATAAATCCCACTTTTCCAAATTGTATTGGAATATTCCTGAACCTTCAGGTCAACTTTGCTGCTGCAAAAAACAACTTCTGATCACATCCAGCCTATGTCACACTGAGATCTCATTTCCTTCCCCAGCAACAGTACCATCTTTGTGTCAAAAACATCAGGACTCAAACAAACAGGTCTTGCAGGACAAATCTCCAAGGGTGGCCACCCTGTTGACATCTCTCCCCACCAAAAGAGCTGCCAAACAGTCCCAGTTTGGATGGGGCTTAAAACAGATCCCAAAAATATTAGGTACCCAAAGCACCTTCTTTGTGCTGGGGCATGGAATGGCTTTGCCTCAGGAGGAGACCAAAAGGACAACCCAGTGTGCCCAGGTTGAGACTGTACTGGGAATGAATCTCCTGTTATTGCCCAGGGAGGACAAGCTGTTCCTCGTGGTCTGGAGCTAAAGCTGCCTCTCTTGTCTCCTGGCCAAGTAGAAGCCTTGAGTCTAGGAAGGGTTTCCTCCTTCCTGCCAGCAGTACAGAAGTGCTGCCCACTGGCAAACAGCAAAGACATAGGCAATTACTGGTTTATCCACAGTGTGATAAAAGGCCTTTGCTGTGCCTAGTGCTGGTGCCAATGCATTTGGGAAAAGTGAAATTAAAAGAAAAAAGTGAGAGGAAATGTACAAAGTGTTTCATGAAGGTAGAAAACCACTGTTTTGGGGAAATTGGGATGCTCAAAGCTATTGGAGAAAGGAATAGCAAAAATCTAGGGGCAAAGGTAACATCCCAATGGATTTGCAGAGCTCAGCTCCCACCAAATACGTGGCTGGAAGTCCAGAATCTTGTTGCTTCCATGAGGCATTTTAAATATTCTCACAGCCCATTTCCACAGCTACAGAAAAAACTTACTCATCAGATCCTCCCCAAAAACAAGATGGGGTGGGATGGAGAGACCAAGGATAAGCAGAGATGTCACCACATGGAGGCCATTTTCCATTTTGAGGACAGAGGGGACTAATGGCTGGGGAGCATTTGGAAAAGTCAGAAGTCTTGCATGGATCAGTGGTGTTCCACAAGGGAAGAAGGCTCTGCAAACCAGGACAAGAGCCCTGGCCAGAACAGTGGGATGCTAGGAAACATCTGGTGCCTCACAGGGTGGGCACAGCAGGGCTGGGAGAGGCTGTAAGGGCCTGGGTGAGCTTCACAGGAGAGGCCAAGAACCTCACCCAGCAGCTGCTGGAATCAGCAGAAGGGAAGGGTGGGTGGACATCAATGGGGAGCCAAACTGGCAACAGATCAATGGGTGGAGGCCATGCTACAGTGGAAGAAAACCATCAGAAGGAAGAAGGTGGACCCACCATCACCTCCTCCAGCTCAACAAGTAGCGCCCATACTGCAGTGATGGGCACCCTTCAAGAATTTAAAATAAAAATGGCAATTCAGCTCTAAATTCAGAGCTCTGGATGCTACTGCTGGGACAGGTGCTGCCTGGAAGAGAGGGAAATCCAGGAAAGCCTTGGGACTCCCCTTTGCCCACCAACCACTGCTCCTTGAACACTGCCTGCAGTGTACTCTGCCCTTGGGACAAATCCATGGGACACTGCAGAACTTCTCCCACCCTGCTCCCAACCCAGCACCCAGTGCCAGGGGCTTAGCTCCACAAGATCTGGGGCACTCCAGGACACCCCCAGAAGCTGCCTGAGCTCCCACCTTCAGCCAAAATGCGAAGGGCTGCACCCCAAGGCCAGCTACACTGATGCCGCTCCAATAAGGTGATTGCAAGTCTGCACTGTCACAGGAAACCAGATCTGGAGCCCCTAAAAGCTACAGAATCAGACTTAAAAGAGCAATGGACTATTTTAACTATGGAGCTGTCTTGATATGCCAGAATTGTTCATACTTAAAAAATAAATATTAAACGTGGAAAAGACCAGCTCCAATATTGTACCAAACTGGTTCAGACCTGCAGCATCAAAGAAACACCCCAAATCTATATTTATACCGCTTCAAAAACTGTATTTATTTGCTTATCCCACAACGCCTCCAAGAAGGAAAGGAGGGGAGTCCAACATCTGCAAATCACCAGGAATGTTTGCAGAACTGTTAATCAATTAAGAAAGAGAGGGTGATGGGATAATCCTGCCTCTTCTGCAATGTGCTTGCAGTGCTGGTCCCAGGGGATGTGAGAGGTAGGAGCTGGCCAAGACCCAGCTCCCTGTGACTGCAGCACAGGGACACTGACACTGCTCCATTGTTACCTGCAGACTGCAAACCACCCACAAGTGGGACCCAGGCAGGCTTTTGAGGATAGCTGGACATTTGCTAGCCAGTTGAGGGCTGCAAAACCTGGTGTGGGAAGAGCAGAGCCATCCAGCGAGCAGCTCAAAACACAAACAGCCAGGAGCCAGGGGAAAGGTGCCAGCTGCAGCAGATGCCAAACAGCTCCCACCACAGGAATGTACTTCCATGCTGGGACTGCATGAAAATCAAAAAATACTAAAGGAAAGAACTTCATTTTATTCACCATTTGTGTCTGGAGAAATGGAACTGAGGAGCAGACACCTTTTTCCTCTTGCCACTCCACTGTGGCACCAATAATAACCTGGCATCCACCTAAACTCTACTTCAGGCTCAGGACTGGCAGGAGTCCTGAAGCAAGGACAGCTTCCCACCTCACACCAGCATCATGGCAGCTACATCCCAGCATTTTCACAAGGAAGCTACAGGTCTCACTGGTGTCCACACATCCGTGCAGGGAGAGAGTGTCCCTGTGCCCCCAGATCTGCAGTCTCAGCCAGCAAGCATAAAGGGTGGAGCAAAGGGAATTTTATCTTGAGAGGAAAAAAGAGAAGGAGGTTTGAGCAGTTTAACATTTGCAAAGCATCTATTTCCAGAAGTACACATGAGTAAGGATGTATTTATGTATGGGGTTTGCAAGGCCCTCACCAGATTTTTGCTCCAATCTGACCCACACTGGCTGAAATCTCTGCAGAAGCAGTAAGGTGTTAGATGACAGCTGATGATGTTTTTTGCAAGGGGATAGGAAATACAAGTATCAGACTCTCAGGGAAGGAGCACAGATTCAGTCCCTAGATTCAGTGCCCAGCAGAAACAGGCAGGGTTTTAAATATCACCCACCAATTGCTCTTGCACAAAATAATATAACTGCAGGAATTGTTCATAAAATGATTACAGTGAAAATTGAAGTGGTTCAACCTGATCAAAGAGAAAAATGAAATCAATTAGGCAATAGAAAATGATGCTTTAAAGGTGATTTTTTTTCTTTTCCAATCATTCATCTAGCTCCCTGCCTGAGCTTTATGAGCACACTCAGAATGCACTCAGAATCATGAAACATGATTCTCAGAATCATGGAACAGCAAACTGAAGAGGCAAAGAAGGAAAACACAGAAGGTTCTATCTCCTGTTCTCTGACTCAAAGGTCCTGACCCAGGCACTCAAATAATTTCTCCAGAGAGAAAAAAAACATGTGCATGACCATTGAGCTGCTTACTGAACCAGGCATAAGCCAAAATATACCACTGTTTTGATCAAAGAGTTTTAAATCCTACAGTAACCATGAGGTCCCTCCAGCAGGGGCCTGGAGCTCTCAATATCAGAGCATCTCTCCAGAGGTGAGAAACTCTTGGTGCTGAGGTGAGCTGCTCCATGTCAGGGCATCACACCTCAGGGCTGACAAACACTGAGAGCCTGACGTGTCCTGGTTTGCACCAGGGTCCCACATTACATCATCATTCAGCCACAGGCTCACCAGAACCACATTCCCACCCCAGAAGCTTACTTTCTCCCCCAGATTAGTCCTGCAGTGCAAACACTGCTCAGACTGACAGCTGCAGACCAGAGCAGGGCTGCCAGACCATTTGCATAACACGGTCCAGAGCACACACGGCAGCGCCAGCTGACTCCTCGCTGCAACAATGGAAAAACCCAGAAATCTCGATGAATAAGCCAGTCTGTGTCCTAAGTCAGCCCTTGGATTTCCTCCCTTTCTTGAGCCTGTCTCACCTCTGCACAGACTCCACTGAGGCTCTGCAACCAGCCTCAGGAGCAGAAATCTCAACAAGCTCACAGTTATATGCTCAGCTCTCAGCTGTTTGCTGCAGCCAGGAACTGGCTGGAAATCAGTTCAAAATGTTCCAGTTCCAAACCCCACCCTACAACCCCTGGATCTCTCTCTTCACACTCCCAGAAGCAGGCACTGAGACTTTTAACTGCTTTGCTTTAGCCTCCTTTATTGGGAGAGCAAGGGACCTCCCTTGTGGTGTTAATTCACCTTTGCCATCACTCTCCTAAGACAGGAGCCAAGGAAGGTGCCACTCCCAGCAGTGATTTTTTTGCTTTGCTATCTCTCCATCCCTTTACCAGTGCCAATGCTTTTCCCTTTCCACAGCTCTGCCTCGAGAGTCACAGGCATTGCCACCTACAGAGGCCACTGCCTGGCATTTCATATCCACCAGCCTATGTCCCACCACTTCCCTGCAGGCTCGGATGCTGCCCCATCCCTTGCTGGAAGGCACCAGGTGTACTGAACATGACCATATTATCCTCAACTGTTCATAAGAAAAGACACAGTATAAATTAAGACTGTCTTTGCACTCCCTTTCTTGGTCAGGTCTTCAGTGCAGCCTAGATCTGGAAGGGTTCAACCAAAATTTTGCATTGCAAGGGCAAATGCTGCACTGTTGGCCTTTGGCATGACCCTGTATCTCTCCAATCCCCGGTTAGGCAAACTCTTCTTGAATCAGCGGACAAAGGCACCCCACCCCACAGCAGGAACCTTCCTCTGTGAGAACAGGACCAGGTGCTTCTCCCCAAACCAGCTGAGGCTAAATAGAATCCTGGAGCCTGCAGGAAGCTCTGGCAGGAGGTGGCTGTGATGTTCAACCCAAACAGGCTGTTTTCCCTCCTGCAGATGAATCTGGGCCCTGCTCAGCTCAGCAGAGACTAGGGAGGCACTCCACAGAGTATGTCTACATTGGCTCTTCCTGAGTGCCTCTCATTTTCCTCTAGAAATGAACACTACCTCTGCACATCACTCTGCAGCAGGGCCGTGGACATTCCTCTGCCTGGTGCCAAGGGGTTAAGCTCACAGTCAGTTCCCAAAGCCAGTTGTTTCCAACTGGCTGCTGCCTGTGGTTTGTGGGAAGGGATTTTGCTTTTTAATAACATTATAAATAGGGCTGTGTTCAGTATGCTGCAAACCCAGTTACTCTCTCTCTCTCTCTCCCACCCATCACTCTCCTCCTCCCGCTTCTCTTCCCACCACACTTAATTCCAGATCTGACCATGAATGGGTCAGGCTTCCTCCTTGGTGTCCTCAGCCTGCTAGCATGTCTTGTCTCCACCATGCAGGCATGTCCCTCCAGTTGCCACTGCCATGGCGGAGACCTGCAGCACGTCATCTGTGACAACGCGGGGCTGAAGAAGATCCCCAAAGTGCCTGAGCAGACACGGCTTCTCAACCTGCAGAAGAACAACTTCCCCATCCTGCCAGCCAACGGCTTCCGTGACATGAAAAAGCTGGTGTCCCTGCACCTCCAGAGCTCACGGATCAAGGAGATCTCCACCGGAGCCTTTCGGGGACTCAAGAGCCTGGTCTACCTCTATCTCACTGACAATCAGATCAGTGTCATAAAGCCAGGAGCCTTCGATGATCTCTCTGATCTCACCTACCTGTACCTCGACAAGAACAAGATCCCAGACCTATCCAAAGGGCTCCTCTCCCCACTTGTCAACCTCTTCATCCTGCACTTGGGCAGCAATAAAATCCGGGAGCTGAAACCTGGGGTCTTCAATGGGGCTAAAGATCTGCGCTGGCTCTTCCTCTCTGACAACTCCCTCACCAACCTCCTACCTGGGGCCATGGAGGATGTAGAAAACCTTGCTGTCCTCCACCTGGACAAAAACCAGCTGAGCAGCTATCCCGTGAATGCAATGAGTAAACTGAGAGTGCTGGAGGAACTGAAACTTTCTCATAACCCAATTGAGGTCATCCCTGACAATGCCTTCCAATCCTTTGGGCGGTATCTGCAGACACTCCACCTGGACAACATGAAACTGAAGAAGGTGAGTCCTTTCTCTTTCCACTCCTCCAGATCAGAAACATGGGGTCTTGGTTTTCTTCCCCTTTACAAAGCCCTTGGTTTGCTGTCCCTCCCTTGCAGAGGAGAGGGGAGATGCAGATCTGCAGGCTCAGCAGGCAGCAAGGCACTGACAACACCCTGACGTGGCTAAAGCGGGGGATGAGAGAGCACACCCCACCCCTCTGTTGAGTTATTTATGCAAAACCAAATTATCTGGAGTTGATTAAGTCCTCTGGATGGATGCAAGGCACTGCATTCCCTCCCAAGCTGGAGGTGACCGGACACTGAGAAAGGTATCTGGGATGCTCCAAGACAATTAGGAACCTTCCATTCTTCCAGCAACAAGGTGAGGGATGAGAGGTGAGCAGGTCCCTGGTAGTGGAGAGCACTTCCACCTTGCAGATCTGAACTGCACTGCCTCCTTTGCTCAGCCCAAGTACCTACTGTAGGTTGGGAGAGGGAGACTCTTTGGATGGGCTATGAATAGTCCTGGTTTCTTATCCCTGCCTTGCAGACAGGTAGGGGTACAGATCTTCACCTCCCCCTGCCTCCCAACCTGACACGTTACAAAGAAAGGTTTGTTTATTGATGCTCTCTCAAAAGGAACTCTTGCAGCATCTTACAAAGGAGCCCTGTTCCCACTGGAGGGGAGGAGGGACATTCAGGTATCCTGAAGGGCAAAACAACCCCCTCTTTCTGTGAGAAAACAGGATCCACAGGCAGGAGCATCACACTCAGGGAATCACTTGTGTTAGGACCTTTGAAAAGCCAGGAAGTGCTGCAGAACCTAGTGCAGCATCCTGATGCAGCCTGATGTCCTGAATGAATCCCCCATGGCTGGAAAGGGAGGGTGCTGCAGGCAGAACAGAACAGTTCTCCCTGGGATGATGCTTTGCCAGGAAGCCCAAAGAGCATCCAGGTGAGGCAGGCTAGGACTGCATAGCAAAGCAACACCCACCACATGCAGGAAGATGTGATGAAAAAGACAATTTCTTCACAACTCAGTCTCACAGGGATCACATATAAGCTACAAGACCAGATCACATAAAAGCTACAAGAAATGCATCAAACCAGCATTTTCAAAGGCATATAGCGTCCCAAAATGTTCAAAAATGGGAATTACAGCTTGTCCAGGTGCAGAACAACACTAACTAAACCAGTTCAGTAATACTTCAGTATTTAAGCCCTTGTCCACTCTGAGCATTAACCTCTCCAGTATGGGACTGAGCAAACTTAACACTTGAAAAGGATCTATTCACCTTACTAGGCAAGACCTTAGATGTGCTGTGACAACACTTCTGTGGACTCAGTTCCACGGCACTTCCAGTCAAATATTGCAGCATAATGTTGTACCAGCTGGAGATATTAGAGTCCCAAGTTACATGTTGAAGAAATTAGAATCTGGGGTGTTCTGGGGAAACAAGCATCCTTGGTTTGGCCAAGAAGCAATGGTTAACAATTCTAGCCTGCAAAAAAAAATTTTTTTTTTTTTTAGTGACCACCTGTGGACAGGAATTTAAAAGGCTCTTGTGCAGCCAGTGCCTCCTTTCCTCCCCAGCAGTCCAACAGGACATCAGTTAATGGGATCAGCACTAATAGGGGTGTATTCTGCAGCTTTAGGGCTTGCAAATACAAAGCTTCCAACTCAGCATTTTCCCTTCAAATCCTCAAAGGTCTCATACCCAAACAGCCCACGTGTGAACTTTGCACTGCTAAGAGACATCTAATCACAGAGGCTGCATAATCCAGGAAATCACCACCCAACATTCTAAGTGCTGCCGACATCTTGACTGCAGCTTTTTCTCCTTCACAAACATGCTGTCCTTAGCCCTTCCTTGCATGGCTGCAAGATTTTTGAGCTGATCAAGTGTAAACCCATGCAATTCTACCCCAGCTTAAATTACATTTGAGCAAAAGGAAGGGCAGCCCTCAGGCTCCTGCACAGAGCTCCCATTCCCCCTCAGCATCACAGACCCACACCAGACCCTACAGGGGTGTGTTGCACAGGTCAGGACCCTCCATGTATCTCAACATGTGACAGGCACCCCTGTCTGCATATTCAGTGTAAAATAACAGCAGTAATCCTCCATTTAAATAAGGGATAAAAATCACTGTTTTCTTCCCAAAGACATGTCCTGGAAGGCAGCTCAGCAGCTGTTTGCAGCAGACCTGAACTCTTCTCATGGGGCTGGGAGAGGAATGAGCAGCTGAGACAGTAACACCACTGTCCAACCCTCCCGCCCCTCTGCATGGCATGCCAGCATCCCTCAGAGAAGCTCCACTATCAGCACAGTTCAGCCTTCCGAGGTCAGCTCAGTTTTGGAAGGAGAAGGCCAGCAATGCTGACTGTCCAACAGCTCCAGGGATCTGGGAGTCTCCTAGCTAAGCTCTAATCCCTTCCAGCAATGCTTAATTTGGAAGATGATAAAAGTTCACGGCTTAAAATAGTGCATTTCCTCTGTTGAGCTTTTCAGCTTAGAGAGCATGAGCATGCCCAGATGGTCCATGAGAAGTGCAAGGTTCTTTTCAGAAATGGGAGTGCAGGTCCTGGGGCTGGAAGACTTTGGAAAGACCTAGTGACTGTCCTCTTCAACCTTGGGAGAAAGCTTTCCCCCCAGTTTCAGAGGGGGGAGAAATGGTTTGTCATAGCCAAGAAGAGCTTTGTGCTTTGTCAGGCAGCCCCTCTCCAATCCATCACTGCCATGGAAGTTCCTGTTGAGGGTTTGCTTTCAACAACTTTCCAACTTGAGTAAGCATAGGCTGAAAAATGTCAGAGATGAGGCCTCAGGGAAGAGAGGAGAGGGCTGCAGAGTCAGGTCTACAACCTCTCTTGCTTTTTGACAGCTTTCTTAAGGGAGGCTCTACTTCAAAGCCTCCCTGTCAACCAAGGAAACAAATTTTAAAGCATCCCTTGCAAAAAGTCCCGTTGGAAATGAGAAAAAATGGAGGCGGCTGAGGTGCTGGAAACCTGTCTGTATTTCTACATTGCTCAGATGCCAAGTGTAACTTTCCACTTAGAGCCACCAGGCACTGCCAAAGTCTACAGCCCCTTCATAGGCCACAAACACTCCCTCCTTCAGTTGCTCCAGGATAGGCAAAGCAACAAGCCTTGGGAGGATTTCCAGCCTTAGAAAGGAATATACCAGAAAATATCTTCATTTAGAATGGAGAAGTATGGCTCAAAAATAAAAAGGGTTGCCAGACTTCAACTTATTTAGGGATGTGGCTGCAAAGACAATCCCACATGGATTTGGGACATAGCTCTCCTTGTAGGAGACTCCATCACCCATGAGCCCACCAGCCTGCTGCCTCTCAAACGTACAGAGCTTCCAGCAAGCCAGCTCCCTGCTCACAGCTTCTTCTCTGGCTCTCTCCATGCTTCATAGAATGATAGAATAGTCTGGGTTGGAAGAGCCATTAAAGATCATTCCTTTCCAAAGCCCCCTGACATGGGCAAGGATGCCAGGTTGCTCCAAGCCCTGTCTGACCTGGCCTTGAAGCCTTGAACATTTTCCAGGGATGGCATACTCTCAACTTCTCTAGACAACATGTCCCAGTGCCTTGTTCTTATGACATTCAAAGTCTGGAACAGAGACCCTCAGGTTTGGAGTCCCCGTTCCCCAACTCCGTGTTCCTCACCAGAAACCTTTGTGCTTCAGTTTGCAGACAACACATTTGCTGGTGTGACCATGCTGAAAACTGCCCACCTGGAGAACAACCGGCTCACCCAGCTGCCCCGAAACTTCCCTTTCAACAAAATGGAGACGCTGACGATCTCCCAAAACCCCTGGCACTGCAACTGCCAGCTGGCACCTCTGCGCAAGTACGGCACTGTCACACCCCACGCTCCCTGGGGGCTCCTTGGGGCCCCAGAGCTGTGCCAGGACACTGCTGTCACACTCAGCAGCTTTCTCCCCACCATTCCCTTTGATGTTCATGGCTTGTCCCTTTGTCAAGCTCCTCTTTTCCTTTCTCCCTGTGTCACAGGTGGCTGAAAGGCAACCGCACCCGTGCTGAGGACACCTGCTCCACGCCAGCCCAGTACCGGGGACAGCCCATCAGGGACACCCCGGCCCTCCGCTCCTGCAAGCTGCCCACCAAGAGGTCCAGGAAGGGGAGCCGCCATTAAACATGTAAGATGGTTCCCTTTTAGTTGCACCAGAAGCCCCAGCACCTTTTATGGCATCAGTCTTAAATGCTACCAGGGTTTGGCTCACAGCAGCTCATCCATCCACCCACAGATGTCTCCACTCAGAGCTGCTCCATCTCCTGGCTCCATGAGCTCCCAGAGCAGAGAACCTGCCTGTAGCATCAGGGATGGAGTCAAACTCTGTGAAACAAACATAGGGCTAAAGACAGACCTGGGGCAGAAAGTAAGGGAAAAACATGTAAATAAAGATGAAACAGAGAAGAAGGAATCCTGAAAATACACACAGAAACATGCAACATGGGAAAAATTTCATCTCCTTTAGCAGCAATCATTGTACATTAGGAAAAAAAACCAAAAGCCCTACACTGTAACAGGGTTTAAGCCCCAATCATGCTTCAGGCATTATGGTGACATGCACCTGTCCTAACACCAAAGCCCCATATCAAGTCAAGATGCAATTGTTATGCAAAAGGGATAAACACCATATATCAAAACAAGGGTGGACTTAGTGGACCCTGAGCTGGGACCACACAAGCTTTACTTTTCTAACCAACTGGAGATGCTCAGTCCTTTACCCTATAAAGGTCCTCCAGGTGTGATGTGAAATCCAGAGCAGGAAATTGCTGGGAAGTCTTGCCCCAGACTGCCCAGCCCATAGGAAAGTACATATCTTCCAAAGGAGCAGCTCTTGATCCAGCACTTCCCTTTCTGCCACTACAATTCCCTCCAAAACAGTCAAGTATTTATAGAATCACAGGATCATTAGGTTAGACGAGACCTCTAAGATCAAGTCCAACCCAACCCTAAAAACAATGGCTGTCACCTTCAAATGAGTATTCCAGAGCAGGGAGGTTCAAGACAGCAAATATTCTTTGGTAAGGTGTCCTGGGCCAGGAGGTGATTCAGAGACCAGACTGCCTTCCCCTCCAGCAATGAGATTTTGCTGACACCTACCAAGGCAAACAACAACTGCGAAAACCAATTACACTGACACCTTCCACAGCTGGAAACTATCAGGGGTATTTAAGTTCAGCCTGCAGAGGAGCAAAAAAGCCACAACTGTCATCACTCCGCCCCAAACATTTTACTTTTTCTCATCCCAGAAACAGGTCTGGTGTTTGTACAGATTCCAGAGGGCTTTGAATGAGCCTGCAAGTTTGTAAGTTCTCAGGAAATGGACCTTCACTCATTTGTTAAGGAAAGTGAAGTGATACTGCACTGCATTGTATGAACAGAGGTGGTTATTGTGCCATGTTACAGCCATTTGATCCTCACTTCACTAAGGATATGCACAACAGGATGGAGAAAGGAAATTTATGACCAAAATGTCAGGGATAATGCCAGTGCTCTGTGCCTGTCTAAAGTGGTTATTTCTCTTGTAGTGCCAGAGGGTTTTATGCATTTGGGATGGAAATACCAGTCATTCCATACAGAGCAGGAAAAGTTCTGCTCTAAGCATGGAAAAACTTCAGTTTTCTAAACCACAGTATTTACACATAATTTATTCACAGGTCTGATCCTTCCTAATCTTCTTTCTCTGCCTGAACTCAATCCCAATTCATTCCTCCATGGTGAGAGTAAGAAAACCATGACAATAACACCTGGGCTTTTTTTTTTCCTGTAGCACTTTCCATCCAGCTCCCTCGAACAGGTTTACAAGTGCTAATGAAATAGGAAAGTGTTTATTTCAGTCTTGCAGAAGACAAAGCTCAGTGCCTTCAGGTGTCAGTGTCAAAATGCAGGTACACAAACCCACACCAGTGTGGTGAGCATGAATTTTATGAAAGTACCTCTGACTTCATCATGCACCTCTTGAGAGCCAGGCAGATACAGTGGTCAGATACAGCAATCTGTATTTCAGGGATGAAGACTGTCTGTGTCACTGGCTACACTGAAAATGACAAGCTGTTTGGTTGTTTCTAAAACAATACCTGCCCTGGATTTTCAGAACCAGGGCATCAAAATTGTCCATTACTCTTGAAAATTTTGCTCTGGGTTTTCTTCCTTTGCCAAGAAAGTGCTCCCTGACCAACAGCACTTTGGGTAAGATCCTCAGGAGTCACACAGAGAGTTGGCAGAGTAGCTCAGAGACAGGACTAACCCATTTCCTCTACTGTGGGAAGTTGTAACAGCTCCTTGACTCCAGACTCTTCAGTTTCAAGTATGGGCTTCATCCACTGATTTAAAAACAGACAAATGTTACAAGTTTACTGCTCTGCTGAAAAATTCCCCTTAAAGATGTGGCTTTCTCTCTTTTTTAATACTAGCAGGCTCCAGCATGGCCCGTCCTGGTGACCGGTCACTTCAACCTTCAGAAAACTACTGACTTCTGAGTCCTTCCTTGAACTTCTCCTACCTGTCAGGAAACACTTCTGATATATCTGAGCACCTGCAGTCTCCTCTGAATCCCCGCTTCTCTGCTGATCACAAGGATGGAATCCACCTTCTCAATCTTTTCTGACATCTATGTATTTTAAAAGAGGCCTTTTTAAAAACTAAACTATGCATGACCATACTAAGACAACCTAAGCTAGATCCTGCCAGTAAAACACAGTCATCTTTCCCAGAAGAAACATAACCCACATCGCTGATTAACCAGCTGGTCGCTGTCTCCCCCATTCCAGAGGAGAGGGAGCAAATGGGAAGGTAAGAGCATCCCTCCCCCAGCTGCTTGATAAGGAAAATTGGTCTCAACCCATGCAAAGAGGCTCCCCTGCCTCCCCACAGAGGGGATCCCTGCAGGCCAGGGCTGATGGGACAGGTGAAGAAGTGACCAAGAGCCAGTGGCCCTAAGGCAGCAATCTCCCAAAACTGGCCAGAAATCCTTTAGGGGAAGCAGTACTGGGAACCTCCAGAACTGGAGCCATCTGAAGACTGGATTCCCTCCCACTCTGTAGGGTCACCAAGATGTCCAAGACAAGAAGGTGTGTATGGTGCAGTTGGCTCAGGCACTCCTCCTCTCCTTCCCACCCATACTCGAGGATCTAGCAGGACACCAGGATGACTGTAGTTTATTGTCACAGCTATTACAATGCCACAGTTGCAATTCAACTATGTTTTTTAATCCTAATGAGTTATATAAATATGTCTATTTATTCCTCTGTAACAGTGTAAATGACCTTTAAGAGGGTGAAAACTCCTCTGCCTCCTATATAGAAATCAAATTGTATATTTTCTTATGTACATCTTCTGTATAAAGCTCTTGCTGCAAAGACGAAATCAACAAGTCTCTGTGTGTCTGTCTGAGGGCTGGAGGGATCAGGAGTAACATGAGACCAGTGGCACAAATATAGACTTAATCCTCTTTATCCCATGGGCAGAGCAACTGTTTGGGAGGGTTTTATTATTTCTCTTGCTACAAAACAGGAACATGTGACACCTAATGAGTCCTGGGCTCTCACAGTAATGCTTGAAAATATTTTGTGAGGCCAAACTCAAGCTTACTATAAAAATAGGTAGCTGTTATCTGACAGAGTTCAAGCAGTGGCACCAAGGCTGTCCCTGGTGTTTCTAGCTTGTCAAATAAGAGCATCGTGTCTGGAAAAAAAACCTAACTGCATCCAAAACAGCTTCAGGATGGATGCCCTGGATTCCCCTGGTCTGTGGCAGAGCACAAAGTTGTCCCTGTAAAACCCTGGTGCTGGTGTAGTCAGGGTCTGCCAACAACAACAGCCTAATCTGACTCTCAAACTCACATGTTTATCCATCACTATTGGCTGCTTCCTCAGTCTTGGGAAGCAGCATAATACCAATTTAATTTCCTTTAGGGTAAAAAAAAAATAGTCCTTTTCTAGCTCAGCCATTTGCATGCAGATGGGAGGACATGCCTAGGAAATGTGTCTCCTAGAGGGCCACTGACCCCCTTGCTGATGGCCTGTCCCCCACATGCAGCACATGTTGGTGGCTCTTGCACAGGCCGAGGGTGGTGGGACATGCAGTGGAGCAGCAGGACACATGTCCCAGCACATACTGCCCTTCTGGCAATGCACGTGTGGATGACACCATTCCCAAGACCTGACTCGGACACGATAAAAACCATGCAATGAGGTTTTACATCCACAGGAAATCCAGGATGGGGAAAGAAACTCAACAGCTCCACAGCAAGAGGAATACAAGCATCCACCCACACCAACATGAACCAGCACTGCCTCTGCCGTCATAATCCTGACAGTGTGTACAACTGAATGTCAGTAAAAGTTTTGAAATGAGCAGCAGAATTTCACTTAATGACATTGAATGTAGTGCCTTTTCTTCTTCTGAAACTTTCTCCCCAGACACCTCAGCAGCAACCAGGCAGAACCCCCACTTCTGTCTTCCAGCTCCTCCAAGCCTTCCCTCTTCAGCCTGATCTCAGTAGCTCCAGGACCACCATGTGCCACTGTAGTCCAGAGACACCCAAACTCGGTGTCTCAGCATGACAAACACCCCTTGCAGCTCTGGTAACAGCAACCACAACTCACCACAAGCTCTGGCAGGTGCATCTTGGTAATAATTGTCCTCATGATCTCAGGGGGAACAGGAGAACCTGCAATAATTCCTGGAAAAAGGAGGAAAAGACCTTGAAAACCAGCTATTTATTCCCAGCAGTAGTGCCCCAAATGGCGCTGCACTCCCAAATTTAATGCTGACAAGATCTGTGGGATACACTGGTTCCTACCAAAATACTTCCTAAATCTTTTTATACAGGTCCTAGTTGTTCTAGAAGCAAAGGCTGCAGCAAGGCCTATTTACCTTTCTTGACAGGAAAATAAACTCTGTAACACAAACCTAGTCCAACCTGTGGTTGTCCAAAAATGAAAAGATTCAGAGCAGAAAGAGGCAGGTTTATAATGGGACAAAAACTCTCATCGATTATCACCATAAAACCAAAAATCTTTCCTCTTGCCTTGCACAGAGCAGCTTTTTTGGGAGATGGCAGATCCCACTGCCACCTGCTCCAACCTAGGATGAGAGAGCAAAAGAGCAGGGTAATATATGGACTTTGGTGGGGAACAGGATGAGACAGGATCATTTTGCACATAGCAGAGATGATTAGGTAACCTGCTAAAATATTTCCTTATGCTCCAGCACCACCTTCTCTCCGTAGCATTATTGCCTCAAAAGGATTGGTGGTCTGCCCAGCTATTTCCAAGGTGGGATGTGACAAGAGAGGAAGCTCCAGCACACAGTATCACACCCTCCAGCACTGGGATGAATGACTTCAGAAACAGGCAGAAAACTTCAGGTCTGAAAAAGAAATCTGAGCTTGGCTCTGCTTTAGGGATTGCACTAGCCTGAGACACAGAAAGCATCTGCTGCCACACGGTGGTGGTTGGAGAGACAAGAGTTGAGGAAAACCAGGCTATTCCTGACGTCTCCTTTTGCAACTAAAATAGAAAGGTCCTTCCCTAGACTGCCTTCTGATGAAGGAGTCCTAAAATACATAATGATGGAAGGATTCCCAAAAGAAATATAGCAACAAATTAACAGGGGAAACACAAGGCTCATGCAACTAAATTCTTCCCACCAGAAGAGATGTTTGCTCACAAAACAAAATACCACCTCCTAGCAGGGAACCAGGAATATCCTGGTTCTCAAGATTTTTCCATTTGAGTTGTGGGACTTACCTCCCCGGAGAGTTGACAGGTCATAGGAGTCAAAGTCAGGCTGGGAAAGCATGTCTATGAACATGGTGGGTGTGCCGAGGAGGAAGGAGCATCTTGAGGAAGAAGGGAAAAAAAGGCAAAGCTGCAGAGGTGGAAACTGGGGGCAGCCCCAGCTCAGCACCCATCCCATCCTGTCCCATCTGGGGTTGTAGAGCAGCAGCACAGAGGCAGACACAGCAGATGTGCTGTTCATCAGCACACACAGACATATATCTGCATAAAATACAGAGACATGTGTACATGTATGATGCAGACACAGCAACAGCTCTTTTGTTTCCCAAGTTACAGGTGAGGAATAATATGGAAACACAACTATCCCAGTAGCAGAGCTGGATTTGGAAAAGGAGGGCAGGTGTTCAGATGTGAAAACACAGCAGCCACAGCAAACCAAGACACCACTCTGCTTGCCAGCCAAAGCCCTACGGCAACAGGAATGATCCCTTAACTTCAGGAGAAGGGTTACATACTCCCAAGTACAGCTGAAAAGGCACTTTGGTTCCTGAGGTGCCTGTGCAATTGAGTGCAGCAGCAAACCTGCCTCTACCATTGTGGGGAGGAAGAGCACAAGCAAGGTCCTGGCAGGTGGGGCAAGGGAAGAAGCAGAGCACAAGGCCAAGAACTGCTCTTTAGCAAAACAGGCTCTCACTTCTCTCGAGACACGGCCTCCAGCGCAGCCTTGCCCTCGAAGCTTGGCGATGAGAAGATGCAGGAGGTGCCATGCAGAGCCATCACCATGCAGCCTCCCACCGATGCCAGGCAGTGGTAGAGAGGTGCAGGGAGCCCACAGCGACTCTCCTGGGATCAACCAGACAACAGTGAGGGAGAGATCTCCCAGTGTGTGTCCAGCCCATCTCCCTGCTGAAGAGCAAAGATCTGAACAGAGACATTTTTCCTGATCCACTTGGCTAGAAATCTGACATTCTGCTGTGTTCCTATTAGATGAAAATGCTAATGGCACTTCCTGCCTTTAATAAAAATCAGTTTGGGAAGGTTTTATGTCAATATTTCATGCTGTAATTTTGCAATGACTCTTTGCTGGACTCCTTGGTCTGGTACTGCTTATACATTATATGCCAAAACAGATGAATGGAAGTGCTGTGAGAGGCATGAAATATGCAGGACTTGGCACAAACTATTCATTCTATTTTGGGTTGGTTTTTTTTTTAATCACCAAAGGCTCTGAAGACTGATTGAAACAACTCATCTATTCTCTGGATCAAAGCTGGTATGTTAAAAATTAGTACTTCAGAACTTCAAAAGAAAATATTTGTCTTTAACAATTTTTAAAAGAAACCACAAATAGAGAGGTCATACCCTGATAAGAGTTATAAGACTGTAAACATGACATGAAACAAAGTCATGTAAATCAAATTAAAACCTCATTCAACAGAATTCAAAGCTAACATCCAGAGTCTTGTAATTATTTGAAATGAGTATTTACCAAAATTAAAAGTGATTAAATAATGTTTTTCCCCCATAAAAAGATATCTTTTTTGCCTAAAAAAAAGCTTCACATGAAACTAAAATGAAGCATCAATGAACTCCATTGAAATGCAAAATGTTATGCATTAATATTCCTCAATGTCATTTGCAGCAAAACATCCTGCCCTTCCACTGAGTAAACACCAGCATTCTCCATACGTGGTCTCTGTTGAATGGAGGCCTCCCCAAACCCTGTTCCCACCAAACCCACCTGGTCTGTGATCCCCAGCCTCAGACCAACCAGATTGGCGTTATTCACAATGTTCCTGTGGGAGAGGGTGGCTCCTTTGGGGCTTCCTGTTGTCCCCTGGAAGACACAGGACATGTATGCAATACCACCACCTTTTCTGAGGATGAGATCAAGGGAGATTGCCCAGGGAATCGCAAGGGAGATTCCTCAGACTCTGGGGTGATCTTGCACTTTTTTCCTCCTATCAGACCTGGGAGACTGTTTTTACTTCTTTAACAGCACCTGAATCCCAAAAAATAGCCCAATTTCAGCTGAACAGAATTTACCTGGCACTGTCTCATCTCCATCAGACCTTGACAAAGGGCTGAACATAAAAAATGGAAGAAGGGGGAATGCTAGAACACTTTGTCCATCCTACTGCAGAAGCTTGAAGCTTGGTCTCAAGTGAAATAGGGAGAAAATATGATGTGTGGCATTGCACACATTTTTCCCCATGTTCCCAGTGAGGAACCTAACCCCAAGACATGGAGCTGGCAGGGCACCTACTGAAGTGAACTGGATGTTGATGGGCTCATTGCAGGACAGGGTCTGCTGCACGGCCCTGAGCTGCTTCATGTGGCTGCTGTCCCCAGCCTGCATCACTTCATCCATGTGGAAGGTGCCAGGCAACTTAGAGTCACACATGATGACAATGGATAAGTCAGGTAGCCTGGCAGAGAGAAAAATAGCATCAACAATAACAGAAAAAGGAGAAATGTACCCAGACAGGCACACACTGGTCAGGGTAAACCTCTGGGCCAGCCTAACTTGTTCTCTTCAGATAAGACCTCCTGTGGGTCCTTCTTCAGCAAAGCCTATATTGTGCAGCTGAGGGGACACAAGGCAGGACATGGCTGTGAGGTCAGTGCAAAGACATCAGATTTTCCTAACTCACCTTTTGCTTTTTATTCCCCCTGGACTGTATTTTTCTAGCTCAGGACATGACTGCTTTAGAATATCATAGTATTTCTGTGTTTTAAATTGAGTGGGAAACACCAGTGCCTTACAGCCAACCTGTGAAGGGAGACAGAAACTCATGAAAAATCATGTTGGATTGATGGTCAGGACATGATAAAGAGCAGTGACCACAAATGCAGGAACAGGCAGGTTCTCCAAGGACAAAAGCAAATGAGGCCTTACATCTGTGCAGTTCTAAAACCCTCCAAAAACATTGCTGTGCTGTTACTGCACACCCAGCATGCCAAACCTTGATTCATCTGTGCAGACAGTGCTTTGCTCCTCCCCGGTGCTGGAGTCAGGATGATTTTTGCTGGTCAAGAAAGTAGAGCTGCAGCCTAAGGTTCCCTCCTTGCCCAGGATCAACACTCTTCTTTGTGAGCACAAGGCAAATAACTGATTTTTCAGATTATGAGTCACAACTCTAACAAAAATCCCAGTCCCAAAATATGAATAAATAAATGATGCTAAAACAAATTAATTTGTGTTGATCTGGAACGAGGATTTTTGAGGAAATTTGGAAAAACAAGGATTTCTAAAATCTGCCTCTAAGATCAAGCCAAGAATTTTTTGTGGGATTTTTTTGAAGTGTTCCTTTTCCTCAGATTTTTCCACCTCTTTTTAAAGCACTAGCTATTTTGAAAATGAAAACATTTTTCATTCAACCCTTACATTTACATAACCCCCAAACAAAACACCTTAATTACTCCAAGAATTTTCATTTCTTTTTCAGCAGAGATTTGCTGAATTTGACCCAGATTTGCAAACTGTTTTCATCTTCCAAAAAATGCATTTGTGTCCAATAAACTATTTACATAAATTATTTACTCAGCTGTTCTCATTATTTTCCCAGGGTCTGGGAAATAAGGAGACAAAGGCTATGCCAATAAATTATTTGTAAGTACCCTCTGGGTTTTGTCAGAAAGGAAGATAAACATTTGCTCTACTTTCTGGAACAGGCTGCCCAGAACCAGGGGACTGAGGCTGTTTTGGGCCTCTCAACTTTTTACTACTAATTCCTTCAAACTACAAAATTCTGGTTGAACTGAAAAATAAATGCTGTGTGGGGAGGGGAGGGCTGATTGAAGGGCTGATGCGTACAAGATAAGAGTCTCTGGCTGGGTCTCTTTCACTTGGTCTCAACCTCAATGGCAGCAGACCCGTCTTCAAAGAATGTAAAATATAAAAACTCATCATCAGTTTGCTTTTACAAAGCCTTGGAAGTAAAGTAGGACTCCAAGGAATTGTTATTCCACACATATTTCCATATATACCAATCAGACTGCACAGATGGATGATCCAACAGGAAAAGCCCTAAAGTCTTCAGAAATTTTGTTATGCAAATAAACAAATCCTTAGGCTGGTGAGGAACTCCAGAGATCCCAGTGTCAAAGGTGCATAATAAAGCTGGGAATACTGGCAAATCTGGAAGCAGTACATTCCAGTAGGACAGAGAAGCCCAAGGACACCCACCCTGAAAGAGATGGTGCTCCACTGCAGCACTGGGTTCAACCCCAATGCATGAGAACAGGAGTCAGCAGCAGGACATCTGAGAGGATTAAATGAAGTATGAAACAAGAATTCAAATTGCAACCCAACAACCCATTACAAAGTTACAGAGATACAAAAGAAATCTGCTAAAAATTATCCACTTTCTAAGTAAAACTAACTTGGACGGTGCTGGGAACATTCAGAAGTGGCTCCCTCTCTTCTAATATCAGCCTTTATAGCTGAGCAAACCCCAGTGAAAAAAATGAGCTGCTTAATCTTAATTTTTAGCTATCAAATGTTTAATAACCTGAATTCCTCATTATTTGAGCAAGGGAGCCAGAACAGTTTAAATTGATCGGTGATCTGCACATCACAAACTCAAACCCAGGCAGGTATTCAAGGGTAGATGAGGTGGGAGGATCAGACAGCAGAGAGATGTTGAACAGTGGCAATACCTAAGACTTAAACCAGCTTAAATCCAAGGCCAGACAGCCTCAGACAAACCTGAGGAGAAATGAAGCTACCAACTAGACTGGTCCATTCTGAGTTTAAAACTAGATCCTTTCTGAGGTTCTGCTTTCAAGGTCGAGATCCCAGATGGTGATTTTTGCCCTGAGCAGGAGGGGCAAAGAGGAGATATCAAGTCCTGCATTTTTCCCTCATTCCCTGCTAAATGATTGCTGACAGGGGTGGTTGGGTTGGGGTAGTACTGGCTGTACCTGGCTGTTAGCAGAGAGAGAGGGATGAGAAGGATAGAGCAGTTTTCATCAGACAGCAGTATTCCATCAGCCACAGAGAACAGCAAGAAATGTGGCCACTGAATTTTAGCTTCATCCCCTCTACACATCCAACACCAGCCCTGCTCTCCAGCCAGCTCTTCCCACACACCCAAATCTTAAAGCAGCTCATCTGCACCATGTCCCTGCCAATCCCCTTCAACAGATAGTTCATGCCATACAAACCTTCCTGAGCACAAACTCCAGCTCAGAGGCCTGGTAGGCTGGATTCACAGATACCTGAAGAGCCAGAAACAAGAATTAGATCACCTTCTTGCCTTGAACACCCTCTCCCCTAGCACAGATTCCAACAGAAAAGTTCCTCCAGGGTTAAGCCACACTCAGAGCCTCTCCTCCAACACAGAACTAAAAGCTCACCACCACAGGGATTCCACACTCACAGAAAATATATCTGAATTCTGTGTTTGTGTGAAAGAAAACAATTTGAAAAGAGATTTATGTGAGGTCACACAACAGAGCTCAAAACAGAGCTTCAGGAACAGAAAGCAGAGCTCTTCACAGAAGTAGATCTAGTTGATCCAATCCACTAAACTAGATCAAATCTGTTGTGCAAGTCAGGTTTCTTGATGGACAACCATGATAACATTTTCTTCTACCCAGGTCTCCAGAGCAGACACTGGAGTTAAGTTCACCCACATGTTTGTACTGAGCCACACTCTTCCATCCTGTTCCTGCAGACACTGGAATGAAACAGGATAGAGGAAATGGAACAGAAGGCAGGGTACAGACCTCAACACAGAGCAGTGCCTAAATAAGGTGTATTTTGGTCATGCTATCAAATGGCTTTTAGGGATATGCAGCGTGGACTAGATTTTTAAGTGAGCCTTTTTTCCATGGAGCAATGTATTTTGAAAGGATCTAACCAGCTGGTAACTGGTTAAGACAGCAACACCCCACAAAAAAAGGGTCCTGTAGAGAAAAGCACATCTCCTGTTAACAGCTGCTGCAAGAACTTTTTTGCTGCTCCTTCCTCTGCAGTCTGCTTCCCTACAGAGTGGAGGACAAAGATGCAGAGAGCTGCCCAGATCTTCCTTAAATACTTGATTCAGCTATAGATGACATGCCAGGTAAGAGCATGGAAAAAAGACAAACAAACTTTATTCTCCAGTATTTCTTACTGCTTCTTCGTCTATATTTCCTTTCCCAATAGATTGCTAAAACATAGACACAGCAAACTCCTTACCAGGATGATTCCTGCCTGGGCAGTTGCAAACTGCATGAGTACCCACTCGTATTTATTGGGTCCCCACATCCCCAGCCGGTCTCCCTTCCTCAGGCCAAGGGCCAAAAGTCCAGCTGCTGCTTGGTCCACCTGAAAAATACAACACAAGAGCCTGATGATCACAGAATGCAGTGGCGGATATTGGTCTCCAGGCATTGCTTTCTGGAGAAAAAGCATCATCTTTGTAACTGAAACACAACAGACTGTGTCTGCCCAGAACAGCCCATCAGCCTATGGCTGCAGCAGCTTCTGAGCCTGAAGCACAGACCAGCTCCTGCTCAGCAGGTTCACTGAAAGCATAAAAATAACAAACCTGGAACAATACAACAAAGCAGGAAGGAAATCAAAATAGGCAATTATGTTGTTGCAAGTTACTTCTTGCCCAAAGACTATTTCCAAGTTCCTCATCAATTCCACTTAGGACCAAGCCTTACCCATATGCTGGGCCCATCCACGCTGTTGGATCTGACTCCCTTCTGGGTAGCACTTACAAAGAGGATTTGGGTGAAAAAAATTCTACCAAGCTATTTTTTACCAGTTTTGGATTCCTGTTGTCATAAATCCAGTGAGGAGTGACTGGGGAAGCTGGAGGGGCTCAGCCTGGAAAAAAGGAGGCTCAGAGAGGACCATCTTCCTCTCTACAACTCCCTGAGAGGAGGGTGCAGCCAGGTGGGAGTCAGGCTCTGTTCCAAGGGAACAAGCGGACAGGATGAAAGGAAGTGGCCATGAACTGCCCCAGGTGAGGATCAGGCTAGACATCAGGAGGAATTTCTTCACTGAAAGGGTTATTAAATATTGGAAAGGACTTGCCAGGGAGGTGTTGGAGTTCCTGTCTCTGGAGGCATTAAAGAAGCAAATGGACATTACACTCAGCACTCTGACCTACTTGACAGTGTTGTGATTGGCCAAAGGTTGGACTCAGTCTTTGAAACATTTTCCAACATTAATGATTCTATGATTTGTTAACTCAAATCCAGCCACTTTATTAACTACTTTATTTTGCAAGATGGTAAGCATGGTTCAAAATGTATGTACAAATATGTATAAATGTATGTATAAATATTCTGAGACATTCAGGAGAGGTTTTTTAATTTTGTTAAGTTCTCAAATGAATTTATAAAATCTGCCTTTTAGGAGATACGAATTTGAGGAACAATTTGATTTAGTTCTGAATTGCAGCCTACTTCTTAAAATCAGGGTGAACACAGCTAATCTTGTTTATGTGAATGGATGTGACCAAAACCATAGCAAGCCAAAAAACCCACCAAATAATTCTTTCCTATCAAAGATCATATCATGCATTTATTAGAAACTTTTCAGGTAGTTAGTCCCTCCATTCCAAAAACAGAGAAACATATATTTGTATATGCATACATCCACACACATCTGTGCATATGATACTGAGCCCTGGTCCTTGACTTTGCTCCATTGCCTTCATGCTTGGATAAAAATCTTCCCGTCACTCAAGACCTCTGATAGCCAGAGTAACTAATCCAGAAGGTGGAGTCTACTCCAGTAGAGAAAAACACCATGACTCAGCCCACAACCCATCAGATAAGCGTGATAATCTTTAAGTATGAATGTTCATTGTGGGATATTAGCATTTTGCATATGCCGCTTCCTCCCTTTCATCCCAAGGCACTGAGGAGGATGAGGGCAGCACACGCCCATCGGTATGTGCTGGAAACATGCTGTTCCTGCTGCACCAGGATGAAGGTCCACATGCAACTCATCTCAGTCCTGAGCTGATCAAGGAAACTACTTCCCATTTCTCCTTGGGAGAAATGACTGCTGCTGTCATCCCACCTGAGGGGAGAACAAGGCACTCACCTCCTCTTTGAACTGAGCAAACGTCTTCCGAACCCCATCCTGGCAGAATACCAAGGCCTCGCGGTTGGGAAAGCGATCCGCAGTCTCCTCCAGACACTGGCCCATGGTTTTGTCAAGAAGGGGAATGTCTGTGCGTCCCTGGATGTAGCTGTTGGTCACCTTGGGGGACACGAAGGGCATCCTTGTGTGCAGGGCACTGGAAAAGAAAAGAAGAGGCTATTAAATATAACCTGTCAGCACAGTTCTCCCCATCTGGAGGGATTATCAGCCTGCCAATGACCTTGGGAATACCTGATGCCGATTCCTGCACCAATAGGAACCATAGACATCTGCTTCAGTGGGTCAAAGCCAGGAGGACTTCCAAGAGGACTTGGAAAGATTATGCAGTAGCTTGGGGCACATGGACAGCCTTGGTACCCCCAGGGCACACATATGTGTGTCTATACCAGTGGGCAAAATAGGCAGAGCCTCCATCCCTCCATGGGAAACCTGATGAGAAAGGAGCCTGCACCAGCCCTGCAGAAGTGGCAGGGCCTGGTCCTACCATCATTTGCCTGCACTGAAAACTACACGCAGATGTCAGCATGCCTGGACAGAGTATGGACTCTGCAGTTCACTGAGAGATGGCAACTGGATTTGGTCTTTCTGCAACATTAAAAAGTATAAATAGCTGTGAAGTAACACAACCAAAACAGTTTGTAGATAAATTCTCCCAACTGGTTGAAAAGAGCAAAAAATGAGAAAGAGAGAATTAAAATTAAAGAGGTCAGTCTCCAAAACAATCAGCAGAGAAGAGTCTAATCCTGCAGAATGAGAACTGTTTAGAAGAGTTCAGAGAAGCTGAGGTGTCTGCAAAGGAATGGTCTGTGTTTACAACAGCAAGCAGCTGTACTTGTTCTATCTCTGACAGCTGAAACAGCATCAATAAAAAGAGGAGCTACCAGTGAGATGAAGGGGGAGAAGTGCAGAGGCAACACCACAGCAGGGAGGAGATGGCCCTCACTGCAAATTTGGGACAGGTGGGGAGGGGGAGAGCAAGGATGGGTTTGAGAAGTGCAAGTCAGACTGGGTAGGAGCACTGAGACATTGTGCTGGAGGCCAAGGGAGAGGCAAATGAGTCAAGAGAAGCAGCAATGAGAAGATGTGGTCAGAGTAATAGGGAAAATTATTTAAAAATCATTAAGGCTTTCCCTGAGGTCTGAATAGGGAAATTTCCCATGGAAATGCAGCAATCTCCCCTCAAACAAAAGCTCCTGACCATCTGAGTGCTGCAGTTCCTACCTTGGTTTCTCTCTCCATCTCCCACAAGCCTCCCTCTGCTCCAGCAGCCACCTCCCACCATGATGTCTTCCTCCCCAGGCAGCCCCCCATGTTCTTTGTCCCTCCTCATTTCCTCTCTGCATTCTTCCACGACTTCAGTTCCTCCATTCCAACATTAGGAGACAACCAAGAGGGCCAGGGCTAAGGGACACAGAAAGGCCATGTATAATTCAGTGTGTAATGGGGACATCTCTGCCTTAAATAGGAAAATAGCTCAGCCTAAATGCTCATCTACTATGGGATCAATATTCTGCAAAGAGTTGGTGTTACTGCCCCAAAATATTTGTTTTCCTGCCCACAAGAAACAAGCCTGAACATGGAGTTACCTCCTATGTGGGGTGAAAGGCAATGTCCAGAGAACAAAAAGTTAGATTTTACCTTGGGGGAGTACTGCTCCAGGAGACAAGTGAACAACCTGAACCTTTTTCCCCCACTGCTTTTCAGCAGAGGGAGGATTGTGCAAACTCCCATGGGCTCTGTTCAGCGAGCTCTTGGGCAACCCACATCAAGGCTGTAAGGCTGCCTGAGAAGGAGGGAGGACAAGTGCTAAACTGAACTACCTTTTATTGCTTGAAAACTCTTGGGCTAAGCATATAGATAAACAAGGAGATTAAAGAAAGCTCTGAAGAAGGGTCTTTATAAACATAGGTTCTATAAAATAAAAGGCAGAAAAAACTCTCCCTAAAGCAAGGGGAGGATGAAAGCTCCTGAGAGAGCAGTAAAAGCCAGTGCAGTGCAGCCACCCACAGCCATTTGCTGGTTGAAACGGCACCTGGGGAAGTCCCTGTCCCCTATCAAAGCTCACGCGGTCAGATGATGAACCCTCAGGCTGTTTGTTAAAATGCTTAATGAGGCCAGCCACACTCACATCTTCCTCAAGCCAGGTCATCTCCAGGGTCAGCAGAGCCTGTCCCTAAGTTCCCTGCCCAGGAAGGGCTGGAGCGGGAAGGAAGCAGCTGCTGACCTGGTTGCGCAAGGGCTCTTCCCCTCAAGGGGCACTGGGAGCCAAGCAGGCTCTGCACTGGGAAAAATAAGCAACAAAAGACCATCACAAAAAGAGACTGGAGAGGGGAAGGAATACTACAAAATTCAGATTGAGAAAATTCAATCAGAATCCAAAGTGTCCAGCTAAAACAGTCTCCCACTCTCTGCAGTCAGCCTTCAAGGAGGACTTGCACAAGCCTGCATTGCCAGTGAAAAGGGGAATATCTTACGCTGTCAAGTCTTGGCAAAGCATTATACAAATCAGGCTCTCTGGGCTTACTGTGTCAATATTTTCCAAACCTGAAGAGCCAAAGGGTTTCACTGACTTTTCAGAACCAGACTTTTCCACTAAATGCAAGAAGGCACAAAGCTCCAGGTTTCATGGCTTGGCTTCCTCCCGACCCCCTAACATGAGGATGAAAGTGCATCAAAGAGCAGTAAAAGATATCATTACAATGCTGCATGCTCAAAAATACCGAGAAAATACTGCTGTATTTCACACTGTGGACACAGCTTGCTCTCAGAGGTCCCAAGCATTCACATTTTCAAACGGAAGTATCAGCAGCACTGAAATTAGAGGTTAAGAAGGCTAAGATATCTCATGCTCATGACCGAGAGTCACTGACTCCTTTCAAAGAACTAACTCACATAATTTCTTCAAATGTATTAAAGCAAAATTCTCAACTGCCATCAAGTCTGAGCTCCCCAAATTCTGGTCTGCTGTTCACATGTGTTTCAGCATTTCTGTATCACTTCAACAGTGGCAGAAGTGAAAGGTGTGAGATAACACACAGGAATGGAATGAAGGAGGCAGACACAAGATATGTTCCTTATCAGCAGCATCATGCTGGAAATCACATAGGGCTGTTCTCCTTCCTGCCTACAGCCAGGAGCAAGTGTACATATCTGATCTGAGAGAATGAACCTCTAGAAAGAAAGAGTCCAAAGGATTTAGAAATAATCTCTGTGTTCATCTTTGTTACAGAAAACAAATAATTCACCCTTCACCTCTTCCTACAAAGCATCTGGTGCTGCTGGAGATAAAACAAGACTCATGGTCTGATATTACACCAGCTCTCATTTCTCTGACTCAGCCAAAGGAGAACAAATAAAACTCTGCTTGCTCTTGGGTGTTAGCACAGACTGTAAACCACGACTTTAGGAGAGCACACGCCTTTTGTTAGCAGCACATTTCAGCAGCAAGACAGCCTGCAATGAGCCAGCCTCATCCACAGGCTGCTGTCACAAAACTCCGGAACCCTCAAGTTCAGCAACATAGCTCAACAGAGAGAGATCAGAGATCTGGGGGAAATGCAACCTCCTTCTCTTCCCTGCAAAAGGCAGGAGAGCAGCCAAATCCCAGCAAACCCAGAGCTCTCCTGCCTGATGGCAGGAAGCAGAAATGATCAGACTGAAGCAAATATTCTGGACTAATCCTAGGAGTTGTTTGTATATTTCTCTGAACAGCCCCAGTCAACAGTCTGGAGTTGTTGACACAAGATAAGCAGCTCTGTTTTCAAGTTTAACTCTTTACCAGTCTCTACAGAAATTATCAAAAGGGATGAAAGAGAAAACAAGGCAGTGTAACCTCCTGCCCCCTTTGCAGTGTGAAGGACACGGACCTACCCTGTGGTACTATCACCGCTACACCTGTGGGAAAAGCCCTGCCTTCCCAGAGCTTGGGAACAGTCCCAAACAAAGAGTTCATACTTAGAGAGGTTCACAGATTCTGCTAGTTCCTTTGCTCATGGACATGTACGAGGAGTTTCTCTCCCCAAAGCAAGAGCTTTTGGGTCTTTTCTGTAATATGACTGCAATTACAGGTGAAAATTAACTCCACTCTGTCATCACTTCCACTTTAATCTGTTGGCTAGAGAGTTAACCAGACACCTGCTACTTTTTTAAACTATTATTTTCGTTTAAGGAGAGATCAAGTTCCCAGTGTTTTCAGACTCCTCCTGCAGCAACTTTCTGCTTTTGTTTTCCACTGTCTTCTCTGCCCTCTGCACTCTCCCTGCCAAAAGGATAAGCCTGGGAGCAGAATTTAATAAACTTTTTTTTTTTTAACATTACTAGAAAGAGTTTATTCTCTCAATACATGCTCTCTTTCTCGAAGTGCTTTGTGTTCTCGAAGTGAACTGTTCCCTCAGTTTCAATTCTGGGCTGGAGTGAACTGCAGTGAACTCTGTCATGCTTTCCTTCTGATTTTATTTCCTAAGAACAGATTCTGAGAAGGCAATCTTCACAGACCTATGATGAAGTGGCTTCAATCACCTCACTCCTAACGTCAAACCAGATGAAAAAAACACACCCAAAGCCTGTCAGAAAAAAAAAAAAAAAAAAAAAAAAAAAAAAAAAAAAAAAAAAAAAAAAAAAAAAAAAAAAAAAAGTCCCACCTGGTTCTTGGAATTGCTCACTGGAAGTCATTCATCCCCATGATTATTACTTTGAATATCAGCTAATACTTCAGAGCCTTTCCCAAAGCCAGGTACTTCTCATTGCTGTTTTTTCACATGAACATGCTCCAAGAGGCAGCACTGAAGAAAAGCAAGGCAAAGAACTGGCCTGACTTCCCAAGCTCCAGAGCTTCTTTGTGTCCTGGACCTGCTGGGTCACCCAGCACCCTGGGGGCTGCAGGACCACAGGGAGACAGGGACACTGACTGCAAGTCAGAGCCCTGAAGGAGGATAGGGAAGCTATTTGATACATTTCACATTGCTGCAATCTGTATGGAGCTGCTGCACAAAGTTCAGTCCTTGCCATGCCTTCACAACCCTTCACCTCCTGTGCAGGGTTCATCCCTGCCTCATGCCCACTCCCAAGCTGGAGCAAAGCAGATCCAGGGGATACAGCCTGCCTTCTGCCACTCTGGAGGAGTTTTAGGGGAGCCAAGGGCTATACACCGAGATGAATATACCCTCTCTGCACGCAGCCACTGGCTGGATACCTACAGAGCTCTGCAGCTGCCCTATAGCCCCTGTCCCCATCACAAGTGGTCTCCATCCTCTGCAGCCTCTGTGTCCTACGGCTCCCCAACCCCAGAGCCCTCTGCCCCTATAGCCCCTATTCCTTCTCATCCATAGCCCCCTATCCCCTATAATTCCTATCCGTTATAGCCCCCAGTCCCCTACAGCTATCCACCCGCTACAGCCCCATAGCCCTCCATCCCCTATAGCCAGCACCTCCCGTTTCCCAGCATATCCCTACCTGCCTAGCAGGGCTCCCCGCCTGTCGCCCGCCCGGCGCAGGAGCTGGAGCCTGTGCCGGGGCAGTGCTATCAGACGAGCCGTGGCCATTCCTTCAGCAGCAGCAGCACCCGAGCACCCGGCGGGACCCGACCCGACCCGCCCCGGTCTGCCCTGCCCGTCCCGTTCCATTCGGCCGCTGGGTGCTCGGGGGCGCTGCGCTCCACGGCCCGCCCCGGCCCCGTTCCGCCCCGCCTGCGCCTCCTTGCGGCCCCGGGACCCTTCGCCGGCCGGGAGGAGGCACCGGGGAGACGGGAAGCAGAGACAGCGTCCCCCCTGCCCGGTCCGCGACAGGGATTGGAGGCTCAGACGCAACCCCCAAGAGTCCCGCCGGGCACCTGCTCCGTCCTCTGCCCATCCCCAGCCCAAGCTGTGCACCACAACGTCTTCCCGTACGTTCCCGCTCCATCATCTCTTCTTCCCAGCCTGTTCCATCAGCCTGACCCAACCACCCCGAATGAGTAGAGATGGACTTCGGTGCAAGACAACTACTACCATTTGCCTTCACTTATTTCCACCTGTATCCTTTGGTGCCTGAGCCCTGTGAGTCACCAGCTGGCGTCCAGCCCTATCCCCTCAAGTTATCAGCACCCCACTAACACTTTTAGGCACTGCCTGTGGAGGAGAAGAGACCAGCTGGGAACTGCATAGCTGCTCCAGGGCTGGGCAGGCTAGGACTCCATCACCTAGGCGCAGGGGTGTGGGCAGGCACCAGGTAAGGGGTGTGGTGCTGCTGAGCTCTGCAGCAGCACTGATGCTGCAGACGGGATGCATCAAGCACAATGGTGCTGCTGAATTAATATCGCCCTCAGAATGGTGAATCTCAGACATCAAAGCCAAAAATGTGCTTGTAACAGAATGAAATACCAGCTGCCACCAGACTAATGTCTGACACTTGTTTTTAGAAATAAGAAGGATTTTCCCTAACGTGCAAATAGTTCACAAGGAATTTGTTTGGTGGCAGCCGTGACAATGCCTTCTTTGTTAGGGAAAGGGAGATATTTTTCCTTGAAATGCAAAAAATTGACCTTGACTGCAGAGGGGTCATAGAGATCTTCTGAGGCTCTGGGAATGATCTCTGACCCCAGGCTGGAATGGCCAGCTCAGGCCCAGTAAGGATCATTAGATCACAATTCGATCAACTGTGTTCATCCCACTTCCCTCAGCATTTCCTGCTTTCTTCTCCTTGCTAATGTTCTTGCAACTCCTAGCA
Source organism: Cettia cetti (assembly GCA_013401135.1). Taxonomy (NCBI): domain Eukaryota; kingdom Metazoa; phylum Chordata; class Aves; order Passeriformes; family Sylviidae; genus Cettia; species Cettia cetti. The sequence goes on along the minus strand of VZUI01031076.1, from coordinate 2,583 downwards.
GAGTGCACAGATGTGCCTTGTGCTATGCTTTATCTGTCTTGTGGAGCTTCAAAGTCTTTCTAGCCTACATGCACAGATATTTCTTCCAGTCAGTCCTACTGAACTCAGCAGTGAGGTAAGTTTCTGGATTCCCACAGGGGATCATCTGTGGCCAGAAGTTGTCTTACCACTGTTTGGCCAGAACAGTGCAACTATCTTTGTGCTGATGGAGCATCAGAGTTCTCAATATTGTATAACCACAGGGAAAAAATTGATGCAAACCTGTAATAAATAAAAAATAAAGATGACTTTTGGCTTCATCTTCCCACATTATGATCATTAGCCCAGAGGGTGAATCCTAGTTAAAGAAAGAATTAAACCAAGAATTATGCAGAAATTGATGTGACCTTGACATTTGGGTATATTTGTTTGAGATCAAAGCAAAGGACCTCTGAAGCAGTACCATTCCATACACCGTTGCATAAGGTATCATTCCTTTCTAATTAAGATTTTAAAAACTGCTAATCACAAATAAGTAGGTAGGTTTTGTAAGGCATCTACACCCTTATTTGTTTTTGCTAGGAGCCAAAGGCTCTTGGACTTGTGTAAACACAGATTTCAGTTTCTGTTGCACTGCATGGACAAAGACCTTTCCCACAGATGCAGAGTCTTGTTCAGGCCCTCACAGAGCCCATCTGGGTTTTGTTCCCCAGAGCAGGACTATTTGGTGCCTCCCACCCGTGGAAGGAAACAGCACAGCACATCACATGAATCCCTCACTGGCTCAGGGTAACGAGGGGATCAGTAATCAGCTGCGTCCCTTGGAGATCTGGTAATGAGAGGCTTCCCCACAAGTCCCTGGAGCAGATCTTCTCTGGTCCTTCTCTCCAACAACAAACATTTTGTGAAAAGCTGAGGTAGGGGAGGAGATTCATGGATAAGGAGACCTCGCTCTTCTCAGATGAGGGCTCTGTAATTTCTGCTCACATTTGGGAGAACAATACCATGCTCTGAAAAACTTCCATAATCTCCTGGACAGGAGCACCTCAACCTCAGGCAGACTTTATTGTAGCTTTTATGAGGCAAATCCTTGTGTGCTGTTTTGGGGTGCCTTTGTTCAGAGACTCCTGTGGTCTCAGTTACCTCAGTACTGAGCTAATGCTGGCTTCTGGGTATTAGAAGAAACTCAATGACAACTTAAAAACGAACTAATGCCACCACAGGGTAGATGTGCTGCAGTAGTGATAACATCTTTGTAATGTCCCAGACATCACAAATAGCATAGAGGTCAGGAAATTCACATTTAGTCCTTGCTCTAATCCCATTACCAGGTAACATTAAATTGGCTCTGCCCCAGACTCCTTTCTCTTCCACTGACTTTCTCTGCAGAGGACTAGGAGAGTGCTCTGCTCCTGCGGGACTGGAGTCTTGGGAGCAAAGCAAGAATATCCGTTAAGCATTCCTTCTGTGAAGAGACATTGTGGGGTGATATAACAGCCCAACTGAGAGGGAATTCACGCCCTGGCTTAGGGAGAGTGTGGACAGATATAAGCAGCTGTATTAGATATTGCAGAACAAGGTATACATCCCTGGGTTTCTGTTGGATTATTGGCCATAAACTGATTTGTTCTCTGTGCAGTGGTGTGTGACAGGTGATGTGACTGGATGCAAACCTCCTCTGCCCATGGGTCTTGGCTGGGAGTTCTCCTTCCTTCTGCAGGGCTTTTTCATGTAGCCCAGATCTAAATTCCTGGCGGCCTGGCCAGGGTCCCAGGGCTGGTGGGACAGCTGCAGGGATGCCCTGAGCTGTGCCAATGTGTCCCAAAATAGGTTCTCCCATCCAGTGTGCAAGAGGCCAACCCACACCTAGAGTCGACGTATTTGATTTATTTACAGTTCTGCACTGGATGGCAAATCCACAAAGCCACCATGACAACTCAAAACTATTTATATATTTTAGCAAACAAAGACATTAATGTTCATTGGCTACAAGTTACCTAGTTCTCATATTAATTAGTATTCTATCTTCCATTGGTTAATGATTCTTTCACTGCCCATGCTAATTAGTCCACAGGCTTGGTCTTTCTCTTCTTTTGGGTTGGTGGGTTTCTTGGGTCTGTGGCCATGAGTAGGTGGTCACAATCTGCCCCTGACAGAATTACCTTTTACCCACTTGGACCTGATTCAACCCAATTGCTGAGTTAGCTTTATAAGAAACTAATAAAGTTTCTTATCTTGGGGATTCTGCCTAATGTCCTTGTAGCCTGTAAAACCTGCATTCCTTGTTCCTGCTATCAGTAGTAAATCCTTCTTCCCAAGCTTTGTTAACCTCCCACTAAGTCTAAGATCATTGGATCAAGCCTCAAACCTTAACAAGACAATTGCGCTTAGAACTTATTGGCTGCTCTCTGCTTCGGGGATTAAATCTTTCTTGTTGCTTAGGTTTGAAAGTATGCAGAGATCAAACATCAGATAACATCCTTTCTTAAGACAATTTGTAGGTGTTTTGCGGCGCCGGTGCCAGTGCGGGCGGTGCTGCCCCGCTCCGGGCCGGCAGCGGGCGCGCTCGGCCCCGCGGCGGCGGCTGGCGGGGCTCGCGCGGAC